>JAVFBY010108006.1:0-11990 GCA_034781015.1 Tonicella lineata
TAGTAAACACAAATGAAATTTCAAGTATTGTGAGAAAAAGATTATCCAACTCGAGCCTGTGTGATACGATGAATATCATTCGAGGGATAACCATCGTATCACACAGGCTTGAATGCCTGTCATTTGACATCAACTTCATATATAGAGGTTATCCCACGAGGGCCTGTGTGATACGATGAATATCCCTCGAGTCTGTACATTTTCAAAATCACGAGCCTCCGGCTGATGTCTAATGACAGGCATTCAACTTTGGCATCGCTGTGAATTAACGTATGTGAGGATATCAATTTTGGGTCATAGGTTTGTTTTTTGTCCGAGTTGTCTGTGTTCCCAGTGTCAGCGGAAATAAACTGTGGATGGCTAGTTGTGTGGTTGGTGACAATTTGGTAACACAAATTTATCTTGTCTGCGTCGCCGCGCGTGCATCGAATGCGTTACCCTGCTGACAGAGAAATAAATTGTTACAGATTTGTAACATCTAAGCGATCGTAACATCTACACAATCGTCACAGCGGCACACCCTTAATTGGCATAAAACGGTCAAAAACAACCCCCACATTCGTAACAGTTCCGCCCTGTCACTTGTTGTCTTTAACAAAAACATACAACAACAAAAAATGAATTAGTTTCCAAACAACGACACATGTTTGATTCAAGCACCTGAAATTAATAAGTTTTATAATCAGCTGTTGCAAATAATATAGAAAGGTAGGCCTATATTACGCGCCATTTTGTTTTACAATCCATACATAGCTGATAAGCAGCATCACGGTATCAAGTATTATATTGAAACTTAATTGTTTGCTCTACAGTATAGCAGATCTGTCATTTGGGACCTTTGTTGGGATTAATTCACTCTAAAAATACACACAAACGTCTATAATTCGTATCGAATTATACTTTACTGTAACGGAAGTTAACGGCCAAAATCATTTCCAGCGATCTCATTGGTCAAACTCAAACCATTTTCATTTCTTCGCATCAAACCATAATTGTCAAAAGGTTCTCTGATGTTGACCAATGAGACCCCTGGAAATGAGTTTTGCCGTAAACTTCCGTTACAGTAGAGTATAATAACATACAAATAATAGACAATTTTTAGGTGCAATAAAAATACTTGATACCGTATAAACGGCCTGACAAACTTTATAAAGTTAAAATAGATTGCCTGTTTATCAGCTGTTTATAAAGCGTAAAACAAAATGGCGCGTGATGCACCGCGGCCAATCAACTGATTATAAAACAATATTAGAATTATTTTATTAAGCCATAATCCATAATTTCAAGTGCCTGTGGATTCTAGTAAGTGATGCCCTAGTGCTTGCAGGATTAAGGCGTATTGGGAAGTCGATGTGTTGTGATTTCGTTTTGTTTCGTCCTTCACTTGTTCTGTCCTATGTCTCATGTAGACGGTGGCGTAAAAGCCAATTTTCTCCACCAATTTGACTGGCAAACCGATATATAAATAAATTACCCCTGAACACGGCGTTAGACTCCACGCAATGACTCAGTCCTGTTGTACTCTATTTTTCTTATCATTTCTAATCAGATCAAATGCTGTGACTTGATAGTTTGATATCGTAGCAGACTAAGCTTTTTGATGTGTCCTCAATCACAAAGTCAATAGAAACTAAGTTATTCAGCGTTCGACTCACTGTACCTGGTTTCTCTCAGCTGTTATATGTACTAAATAATAAGGCCCGTGTACTATACATTGAAACAATATTTTTCGGCTGTTCAGTGCGTCTCGTATGGTATGCTTACATTATTGTATGTAAAATATAATAAAACACGTTGTACAAGTTTAAGTACAATAACGAATGAATATTCTTTTTATTTTTATCAGGTTAATTGTGTTTAACTCATTATTTAATTGGGTTTATTTCATTAGTAAAACAAGAGATGAAAGTGTGCTAGTCTGCAATATAAACTTGGGTGTGTTTGACTGTATGTTAAATGTTTGAGTTTTTCTCCAAATATATGAATGTGGCTTACTTATATCTGTTTTGTTTTCTTGCGTATCCGTCTTTGCCTTAACATCTTCATACATTTAAGATCTTCATACATTTTTGACAGAGTTGTCAAAAACCGCTATATAAAGTATGTGTTTACATACACAAAATAAACAAAACCTAATCCAATGGATGCCCCTTTGTTATTCCTGTTCATAATTTTCAACATTTTTTTATAAGGGTACATTAATTTTACAACACAGGAAAACGGAGTATAGGGATATTTTAGTAAAGCCATGCCGTTTTAGTGATAAATAGTGTGTTTATATTGTTAAGCTTATCGCGGTTTGACGGCTCGAGGTGACGGTGACATCAATAGAAAAATCGTTTAATAAACTAAATCTTTTCTTCCAATCTTTTCCAGTGTCTTCATGTGTGAGGATGTTAGCTTCTGTGTTGAATGCTATTTTTACAAGGAAGAAGGGCTTTTTCCTAATATTCTTTTTTCTTGTCCGGGTATCGGGCATAACTAATTTAGTGGCAGTATTATTGAGTTTTAATTATGTTTTATTCATCTTTGACATTCACAAAAAGAGCTCACAACACAGACATAGTGACGCCACTGGAAAAGAATGCCCTCTCGTGCTTTCAGGGCTCGAGAAGCATATTTGCCGGCAGTATAAGCACAACACCGTCTTGTTCATGTTTAAAATATCTACCGTTGAAGGGTAGACAACTCAAGTTTTAAAGAAGTGCTATAGTCCGCTACCTTGCCCCCTCCGCCAAGGAGGAGCTGAAAGGCTTCCATGCACAATATAAGGTAGTGATACAGGTCAATGTCAGCTAGTGTTTCAATTGCGCTGACTAAATGTATTATAAACATTTGTATGTATCATATTTATCGGTGGAATTCAACGTATTAATAACTTAAGAGGAAACAAAGCTACCCTTGACGACGACGACAAAGCCACTTTGAAACTTACTTCTTAACGCCCACGATTTTGTAGAGAACAGACTACTAATGAAAAATGATGAATCCCGCGCACATTTTGTGCTTACTGCAGGAATATCTCTGCTGATATTTCTCATTTCTGGAAGAGCGCTGATTCTTGCCAGTACAGCACCAGGATGAAGCTGTCCCATCACACCTTGTATGCTTTTCAGAATGTTTGTCGGATCCACAATAGAAAAATTAACATGGGAGAGATCTTCCAGGATAATTTTATAGATTTTCAATGTTATAGGATTTGCAACCGTTTTTGGAATGATACCGAGAGTTATATTAAGAAGCATTGAGGTTAGGACAGATGGAAATGTCGAAGGATCAGTAAACATGTTGTGCTTGGAGAAATCAGCATAGATGCCATTACGAAGCCTGTCCCAATTCACTTGGGTATCAATCGCCAGAATGAGTTGACTGAGTTGATTTTGGTTAACACCCGTGAAGTTAACCGATTTGATCTCACGAATTACCATAGCAACAGTGTCTAGAACGATGGGATTTCGGGCAATCTGAGGCAGTGTGATCATTGTAAAATTCAACAGAGCCGATTTTAGTTCGAAAGACAATGACGGTTTGGCTGGTATACCATTGGTCTGATCTAATAGATTATAATATTCCTTCACTATGCCCGAAAATTGTAACTGTAGAAGAGCTGTTTTGATCAAGGTCCCAGCGTCAGCCGATTCGAGTCCAGTGAAGTTTACTTTGCTAAACGCATCGATAATTGCACCAGCCGTTCCGTGGAATAACTTTCCTTCAATAATTGGAGGCAAGTCTCCAAAGACGAATGTGGCTGCGCCGTTCAATACTGTCAACAGATCTTGGTTACCTAACCAAGCTGTATCAACCAATCCTTTCAGCACGTTTAACAAAGGTATAAGCTTGGCAACTGTCGCCTTGTCTTGTAATAGTCCTTTCATTAAATCAATAACCGAGGTGGGTGTTGGAGGTATGGCATCATTGATTGCTTTCCGCCAAGACTTTGTTACAACTAAAGAGTTAATATGATTTAATCTTAATCCAAAGTGTTTGTATCCATGGTCTTCACTCTGTTGTTGTTGTTGGTTTGTAGCCGTTTTACGGAGTCTGCTTTCTGGTGCTGCCGTACAAGTTACCGTCAGACAAATCACTATGATTACAAGGCAACAGTTGATCAAACGCGATGTGCAATCCATCGCGACGGCAGTCGTGGTCAGCTATAAACTGTGGATCTGTATTACACTGCGATTGAGAATAATCAGGGAACTATAAAATACGACCACGTGATGTAGACATAGATCCGTACAAGTGAAATAAATGTGTGTTATCAAGATTACTGTTATGACAATATCAAAGGGGCTCTAATAGGGGCTGTTTCACCTTATTGTTCTTAAATTGTTTGGACATTTGTACAAAATAATCTATTCATTTGTTTGAAAATTGATACACAATAAACTGTGTATTTGTTTGGAAATTCATACTAAATAAAAGATGTCTATGTTTGGAAATTTGTACAAAATGAACTATATCTGTGATTGGAAATTTATACACAATAAACTAATCTCATTTAACAAAATTTGTGCGAAATAAAATGTAATTGCTTTTCTATATCAGAAAACTTCGTTGTTCATCTGCTAATCGTTTATTACTAGATATACGAAATAGTGTGGTTAGTCTAATCGATTATTTAGGGCAAACTGCCTCAACATTTCTATTTATAAATTTATTTTTTTCTAGACTGATAACATAAAATAATATCACTTGACAGTGTTGTCTTTATCTACTGAGTAGTGGTATATTTAGTGGTATATTTATCAAGGTCATAGATACTTTGATTTTGTTTTTGATTTTTGTTGTTAGATTAGATTAATGTCTTGAATTATAATTCAAGTTTTCAGTCATAACTCATGTTTACAGTCGTACATCATGTTTACAGTTGTAATTCATGTCTACAATTAAAATCCACGTCTACAATTAAAAGTCATGTTTACAGTTATAATTCACGTCTACAGTTTTAATTCAAGTTTACAGGTGTAATTCATGTTTACAGTTATAATTCTTAGGCGTCCATACATTTCCCTGATACACTAAGCAACATGTAGCAAAACAGAAGCGTAATGTAGAAAACGTTATTTGATATCATTTTATTTCTAAGCTTTATTAAATTGAGTATCTATCAAGTCTGACATGTTGGTTTTAACTATATTTTTCGTTGTGTTAAGGTCTACCCTAATTATGTGTTGTTATGCAATCCTATACAGATATTTTACCACTCACATGATAACTGTATAAAGCTGAGGCACCATTCGTCGTCCATTTAACTACAATAGTTAACCAATCATAAGTAGTTCTCATGTGGTATTTGACTAATCAACTGTATTTGCTTCGAAAATATGTCACGAGACAACAATAGCAATGGCATCTCGCCAGTCGTAATATTTACTGTCATATTGTTATATGATACAGGCCGTTTCTAAGAAATTCTAAATAAATTGTCGCTGTTTCTTAGAAATTCTAAATATCATGTGGCTTTTTGTTTGACATACTAAATATCTTGTCGCTGTTTAGAAGATATACTAAATGTCTTTTCGTTGTTTGTAAGAATTACTAAATTCCTCACTTGACAGCCCCAATGTGACCTAGTTGAGCAAATCCAGTCAGTGTCGTAATGATGGTGTTGATCGCGTTGATTACCAGTCAAAACGTCTAACAGCCAAAACGTCTAAACCAAAACGTCTAACAGATAGGGTCAAAACGTCTAAAAGCCAAAACGTCTTAGTCAAAACGTCTAAGTCAAAACGTCTAACACATGGGGTCAAAACGTATAATAGTAAATACCAAGACAGGATAAGTAAACTTCGTGTATATATGTTTTGTGGGCCTATATAATTAAAGCATTCTGTGTGATAGAGATTCTACTGTTCTAGTAAACATTATTCGGCGAAACTTCGCTCTGTATGCTCTCTGTGTAGTCTCGAGAGGAACGAACGACAACTCTGCAGGAGATAAGCCATTGAAACGGTACCCGGTCAAAACGTCTAACAGCCAAAACGTCTAAACCAAAACGTCTAACAGATAGGGTCAAAACGTGTAAAAGCCAAAACGTCTAAGTCAAAACGTCTAACACATGGGGTCAAAACGTATAATTGTAAATACCAACACAGAAGAAGTTAACTTTGTGTATATGCTTTGTGTATCATTTTTACATCAATCTCATTGACACTAATTCGTTTATTTAAGAAATTGTTTTGAAAGAGCTCATGGAACCTAATATAGAACCAATCTTTAAAAATGAATTTGCCGCTTTTAAGGTAATAACCGCATGAATTTGAACAAGCTTTTTCCACTACGATTTTCGTTTTGTATGAACTTGTCTATGGAGATGTGTCGTGTAAACAGAAAAGATATCATTAAATCTGAATTAAAATGTTTTGTGTTATTATTGATTTGATTTCATTACATTTGTAGCCTACTTTAAGTTTGTTTGCATACAGTGCATGGCTTTACGAATTACTTTTCTTCTGGGTTGCTTAATATTTATAGGTTAAATGGCATGCTTATATTTCTATACGCTTAACAACTTTGAGGTAAAAATTCCCTATGCTAGTTACAGTGTTAAAACTGGGTTTGTATAATAAAAGGTTAAAGAGGCTATACCTCAGAATTTAGGCTAAAAACTCGACTTAAACAAATTAAACCGTGTTTTTTCTATTTTTCTAGTATGGCCCAAAATATAACCTTTCAGAAAATACCACCACCTTGAATGTGTTATGTACCGCGATAAGATAATAATAAAGTTTGTTAAACATCGTAATGCGACCCGCATTACGATATTTAATGTAGGCACGAAAATGAATTAGGTCTGCCATATAAGGCGATTCCATATAAGGCAGACTCTGTGGCTACAAAGAGTGTGCATGTATGAACTCAACCCATCTTCGCTAGCCAAGGTTTTTATTACGAGCAACTCTCAATGGAGAGTCTATACCTCGGAATAAAACCCTTGTCTAGAGAAGATGGGTTAGCCTACACCTTTCCTCTCCCTATTAGTCTGACACGCCGTTTGAGTGTATATGGCGATCAAACGTGGCTGCGAATCATCTTTCGTCATTGGAATTCAACCAACGTATTTTCATTTGACAACATATCGATTCCTTAGAAGAAATTTCATGTGCATGAATGAGTAGCCTACTACGCTACTCTTCTGTTTATTTTCCTGTCGTGGTTTTCAGTAGCTATATGGGACCTACAGCCCTGTTCCGTAGAAAACGAAACTTGACCCAAATTGTGCTTTTAGCCTTTAACTTTTTGAATTGAGAGACGAAAATTATCGTCCAGATAATACAGGGAAATTTTGAAGGCGGAAAACTCGCGGTGGGTGGCGTTTCGGCGACACTTAATGGCGATTTTAGAACACCACTATAAGGTAAGGTTTATTTATATACCAAAATTATGAGAGAAGAATGCACGAAACAAATGGTAGATACTCCTCGCTGAGAAACCGCCCAACCCATACTCCTTTTTTACGGAACAGGGCTGTAAATCCCATATATAGCTAGCTTTTCTAAGGGTCGGTATAGTAGTTTTCCGAACACTATATCTGTGGCTTGTGTAATATTATTATTAAGCTATGTATAACCTGAAGATCTCAATATCCACCTGGGAGATGAATTTGATATATGTAATCTTATTCCAAATTTGACAATTTTAAATATACTTCATCTAATATAAAACCCTTTTAAACAAGTCCGCCCAGCGAAACATTCTCCGTTACATGCAGCAAAAGCAAATCCAGTGGCTGCAGAATTTTAGAGGCATTAGTATCAACATACACTGTAAAAAAATATATAAACACTTTTGTCCCCAGTTTTAAAACAGTTTTCTCAGTAAAAATACTTAAATGTTTTTAAATATAAGCCCTTAACGTACACCCAACGCTTAAGCGTTTCAAATTAAAACATTTTATAAACACTTTTTGTCCCTAAAAAACTTTTTGTCCTTACTTTCAAAACAGTTGATTGTCTGAATAAAAACACTAAAATGTTTCAAAATAAAGCACTTCGTGTAAACTAAGCGCTTTAGCGTTTCAAATAAAAACACTTTATAAACACTTTTTTTCATTAAACACTTATAAAGCGAATAGCGTTTTAGGGACAAAAAGTGTTTATAAAGTGTTTAATTTGAAACACTAAAGATTTGAGTGTAGGTTAAGGGCTTATATTTTGAAACATTTAAGGTTTTTTACTGAGAAAACTGTTTTAAAACTGGGAACAAAAAGTGTTTATAATGTGTTTATATAATTTGTCAGTGTATGTTCCAAAGCCTTGGCATTTATGATGTGTTGTGCATTTATCAACATATTATACACTCGCTTTTCAAGATGACCGTACTGAAATTGAAACTTTATTTTTAGGATTTAGGATTAGCATTTTGATCCATTATTGCCAGGATATATGCAGGTATAAAGCGCGCTCGTGTTGAATGCATATTGTACTGTGTATTCTGACTTTCTTTTTATTTCACTACCACACACTTTGATCATAATCAACTTTGATTACTTCTCACTTAAAGTACCATCCTCTATGTAATGGTCCATTCAATCTCAGAGACTCACTCGAAAAGCTTTTATACCACCTGGGGGTTTCGTATTCGTGAGCAGAGCGCACAGACTTGGTTGGTCCAGTTAGTTGTCCGTGGTAATTACATTGTCGTGGTTAAAGTATACATATAAGTATAATGAAGTACTAATTAGAAACAGGGAAGATGTTGACCATGTTGCTTTTAAAGCCAGCCTCTAATTGAGCCTATAATTAATTGCTTTGGTCGACATCCATTATATATAATTCAGTAAGCGTGAGGGGAGGAATATACCCAATGACAAGTGTGACATTACATTGACGAGTTGGAACTGGTTTTGTAGATGCCTAGGTTACTATGAGCTGTACTGGACTGGAGTACACAAACACACCTTTAGGTGTTTCTGTCGAGCTTTCATTTACCCGGCACATACCTCTACCAAAAAGCTACTATACGACAAGATATATTTTATTATTCCCACTGAATGTTTTAACGTTATAGATAAAATTCCCACACATGGCAAACAAGGCATGATTAGTTTCTCTATACCGGCTTTAATAACCATCATCAGAAAGAAGAATACAAGAATATATAACTACTCATGCATTGTTTATCTTGACTTGTGAGATTTGTCTTTGGTCTGTCATAAATAAGTTATGAAAGCGTTTTTATTGTTCTAACCCCATCATCAACTTCTATATTATTCAACGTTGTCAGTAGTATTGACAGTGGACATCTGTTGTAAGGTGTTCCTCGTATAGTTATTTTAAGATATCAGAGGTTGTTTACATTTAATTTAATTTTATTTACATTTAATTCCATTTTATTCCAAATCCTTTATCTTTCATCACCCTTGTCCTCTGCGATACAGACTTTGTGTAACGCATGGGCATTTAAAAGGCCATTTGCGCCATATTTGACGCTGCACACAATGTCTCTATCACATGTAGAGAACCGTATCCAATATGATATCAAGTGCATACCAAACCAAACGAAATCCATATAAAAAAGAACCAACTGATTCGCACAACATAAGGTCGAGCCGACTAACACACTGACATAATTAAATGGTTTATGAATAGCTGAGTTTTTTTTTTAGCTTACAATGCTTTCTAAGACCCTTAACAAATCTTTAGTAAAAAAACATTAATAAATAAATCCCAAAAGATGTATACATGTGTTAAGTTCTCTAGCCCAAAAGCCCGACAATTAATGAGGAGATAATGTGACGTCACAGTAGATTCCAGTGCTTGTAGACGATTGGACGACGATTCAAATGACGATTCAAATTTACAGCTTATATGAATTCTAGCCTATTGTAAGGGACTATTGTGACGTCACCATCGAACATATCCGAAGAAATATGCATAAAACAAGAGCCTTTTTATTTTTATTTATTATAATTACAAAAAAATATATATAATTTTTTAAAAAATAATAATAGTTTGTTAACTGGTTTTAGACATCAATGTAGGCTAAAACTGAACTATTCATAACTCCTTTAAGTAATAGAGCGTCCCTATAATGTAAACGCCAACTGCAATGTTGTCCGAGACTGTAAACGCTTCATGAGTAAGCATAAAAAAAACTTTTCTGCATATTTACCTACCGTTAAAATCATCAACTACTTGATAATTCATTTTTTGCATTTTCGCTATTACTTTACTGAATGACATTCTTACTAAGTAGAGCGGACTGTTTGTCAGTTAACTTATTGCATTATAACCTGTGAGTGAGGGGAACTTTTCCATGATGTAATGGAAGCCGGTGGAGAGTTTTGTCATCGATATACCAGGATGGGCTTTTCTGTTACATTGTTGGTATATAATATTGATTGTCAGTCAACGCCTATTGAATATAGTTCACACTCGAGGTTTACCCAGGTTGCGCCTATTCGTTCCCCTCCTATACAACATTATGCAAGTCTGTACACCCTACCCATTTGATGTTATTATACACCTTTCAATCTAAGGTTGTTTAAAGAACGTAGTTTTGGCACATACGGAATAAATAGATTAAACTAAAAATTTAACTAGCTCGGACTTAAACTTTACAGTCGTTATTTATTCAGATCCAGCCAATCTCGCTAACTGTTCCTCTCCGTCAGAATTTCAATGCAAATTGATTTAACATACATGAATAACTTAAACCGATGACGGACGCGGCCTTTATGTCATTCGATAGGAGTAACGTGGAGTTTCCCCCCTCGTATGGCAAGTATATTATAATTATGTACGTGAATTTATATATGCACACGTAATCATCTTACTATTGTAATAAATGAATTCGTGTTTTACACATTGTTATTTAAGTCCGCAAATGAAAAAGAACACATTTCTTAAAAGCTGGTAACTGTTTGAAAAAAGATTTGAAGCCATTAAAGAACTTTCAGAAGACGTAGAAAACATTTAACGATTAATGAAACCTTAAAACTGACACGAAAATCTGGTATCATTTCTTAACAGATTTCTACTTGTATTCGAAGCGGATTTTTGTATTTCGCCAAAGTATTTATCTATTGTAAACTTGTAAGGGTTCGTGTTAAGCTGTAGCTTCAAAGCACACCAAATTTCTTTAAGCTGGAACAGATATGTACAGTAGGGGATATATGTAAGAGCTATTTAAGATTGCGATAGACCATATCAATATAGCTACCATGGTAAATTAGTTCAATTTCGACATACTTAAAGCCCGCCGCAGATGAGAGCTGTCTGCCGAGATAAAAGTCTCGCGGTTCCGTTTCCTCAGCACGTAGCTCGTTGTGTGCGGGGTTTGTTTTGCTGAGATTTTAGACACGCGAGGCGAAAATAACCAACGTGTTTGATAATTTTGACCGCACTAGACAGAAATATCACCGTTTGCAGGGGTTGTGAGCTAGCTACCAAGCTGAAAATAACAAACCGACCAAGTCCCGTGCTGTGGCTTGGTGGTAAGAGCGTCTGACTGACGTGACTACCGATCCTCCTTCGATGTACCGCACGGGTGCGATCCTCCAGTGGACCTGCTTAGGTACAAAGGGAGTCACATAGGTGACTTCAGCTATAGCGGGGGTGGGTTTTCCGTGGTTTCCTTCCCGGTTTGCCACCATATCAAGTAGGATTGTCTAAGAAGTAGAGAATCCGTCGTCGTAAAGGTGAAATACCCCTGAGTACGACATTAAACACCAATCAAACAAACAAACCGACCAATGAAGTGACGTTTGTTTATCTCTCACGTGACTCACGTTTAGTTAAATTTTGAATTCCGATCTAAATTGTAGGAAAAGAAAGAACCCGTGTATATATGTATAATAATCGTCTTAAGCTAACTAATTCCAGTGGATAATAATTGTAACACCACAATAAATAGTTATGCTGTATAAGTCTTTCTTACCTTTTGAATTAAGCGAACACTACTACGCGTCATGATTGCTTGTACACTCATTGATAAGCATGAGCGAAAAACAAATCGGTTTTAAAATAAAAAATAAATGATATAAA
>JAVFBY010108117.1:0-11989 GCA_034781015.1 Tonicella lineata
ATCACGTAACAGGCAATCTCATTCATTACTATTGACCTCGCGTGAATCTAGTCCAGTTAAAACGGCTACCAGACGTTATTCACACAAACTGTGTTAACACACATACAATCACATACAGTGTTAACACAGTTAACAAGTCACTGAGCTTTTTGGAAACAATTATCAGCTGTGTACTACACACTTATAATTTCAATGAATCTTCAAAGGGTGACACACTGTTATATATTTGTTCATTTAAGGAGCACATCTCAGAGAATAACGCATTAAACACTGTCAAGCCTAATCGACAAATCTGTGTGAGGACAGAAAGTTACACGACTCGATAACTTACGTCAATTTACTACGAAAAGAAAGACATCACATAGCAATGAATTTAACTGCTGACTTGGAGCTAAATACCCGTTGCTTAAACGTCGTAATTCTGATCCCATACGAGACGCAGATTGACTATTTTTAGTCCTATATCGTCATCAGACAACATAGTGTTGTCGATCAGGGAGTCTAAGATTCGGAAAATAACGACGAGTTAAGATGTAGATGGCTAAGCTATACCAACATATGAACACACATATGGCCTCTAATAACAACTGCTCCGAGTAGAACTACCCCGATCACAATTTCCCGGGGGGCCGATTCCACAAAGAAATTTCAGACTAAAGTCAAAAACTACCGGACCCAGGTGACAATTGTTCTTACAACAACTGCTGTAACGACGATTGCTCCGCGAAAAAAGCTTTATGTTTACATACACATTAGTCATATCACGGGTGTCAGAAAAACACTTGTCGCCTGGGCAGTTGTCGTCGGAGCAATTGTCATGGTTTCGGTGAAGATTACTGGGTTAAGATAAGATACACCAGGGGCTTTCATATTAATATAATTGGAGATGGTATATTAAAATCACACGACCTGAGAACTCTTAATGTTTTTTGTAGATTGTTAGAAGAACCTGATCGCCCCGACCAGACAAAACCTGGTCGGATCCCATTTAAGCAGCAAAAAGCTGGTCATAAAAAGCTGGTCAAAATTTTTGACCAGCAAAAACCTGGTCGGGCATTAGTGGATAGAAGGCCCGACCAGGTTTTTCCTGGTCAAAAGTATGCCTCGACCACATAAACCTGGTCAATTTTTTTACCATTTTTTTCTGGTCGTTCTTATGAACAGAATTTGAAGTGACCAGGTTTTTCCTGGTCAAATTATGTCAACCATATAAATCCTGGTCAGCTTTTAGCAGGTTTTTCTTGATCGCTTGACCACCTATACGATAGCTGTATTAAATACATTATCGTGGTAGATAACTCAGATTGATTTCTATTCAAGTCAGTGAAGCTAATTTGATAAATAAAAAGCACCGTACAGATCTCCCATTTACTAATGAATTTCGTTCAGAGTACGTCTTGATCAAATGACGATTACATATCTTGAATGGACAGATAACTCAATGTCTTTACATCTTCAATATTATCCTTATAGTGTTCTGTTAGATAGTGACACAAAAGAACCATTGGTAGCATATAATCTATTTATTTCACGATTCCTTTGTCTGGTTTTGGTAACCCTCTTATGGCGAGTAAAATCACGTAACAGGCAATCTCATTCATTACTATTGACCTCGCGTGAATCTAGTCCAGTTAAAACGGCTACCAGACGTTCGTTATTCACACAAACTCTGTTAACACACATACAATCACATACGGTGTTAACACAGTTAACAAGTCACTGAGCTTTTTGGAAACAATTATCAGCTGCGTACTACACACTTATAATTTCAATGAATCTTCAAGGGGTGACACACGAGGCGAATTTTAATCGCACGTTCGTGTGATTTCGCTTCGTGAGTCAGAGCTGCCCAATGCCATTTTATGCTGTGTATAAATTCGCAGCGAATACTCAGCGATCAAACATGTTTGATATTTTCGCAGCTCCGTGCGGATATATTTGTCTAGTCGCCTTAGTACCCAGTACAAACCAATAGTTTCGCGTATATTTATCACATGATTTTCATACAAAGTGGATGCGCCCGTGATCTAGTGACAAAAGTCACTTAAATACGTTTGTTTAATACTTTTTGATATATATCGGAAGGGGATTGATAAAAGTATATATTACAAATTATTAAATGGAAAGAGTTGAGTGATTTCTGTCACTATACCCGTGATCAGCTGTTCGACATTATGGTCCAAATGTGCCCTGTCTGTTTGATGTCACGTCTGCAGAATATAGTAATATTGGACAGATAAAGACCACACCTTTCTGAAAATGGCAGTTCATTGAATTTTACCGGTACCAATCACATCTATGTTTAGTCTAAATTCCACGAGCGCGCCATGTGATAAACTAAAAAATCACGTGATTTGTCATGTGGCCCCAAATTTCATTAAAAATACGCATCGCGTGTCACCTCCTGCCGAAGCGAAAATCGTTATGCGAAATTCGCTATGAAGAAATCGCAGCTACCTGCGTATAAAATCGCCTCGGGTGTCACCCCCTTTAAACCATTTAAGACATAATTATGTCAGCTATTCGCCTCTAAGGTAACGTTGTATTAATGTGTTCCAATTCAAGATCACCATAGTTATGCGTATCTATAATTTCAGATTTCAGATTTTTAAAATTATTCTCAGACCTAGTTATGGCCATAGAAAATATATATACATTGTTACGTTATATAATATGAAACAAAGAATTGGCAAACAAGGGTATAATAGAGATTGAGAGCAATTAACTGAAAACATATCAGGTAAAAGTGAAATTATAATTTGCTAATAATTTGAGCTAGATTTCTCAGTACTCTGGGGTATTTTTACTATTGAATATTTTTTTTAGACCATATGGTGATTAGTTCTTAAGAAAATATTCTGGTATTAATTAAGGGCACTTTAATATTATTTAATACCGTAATTTAATAACGACACACAAAATATAAATAAATTATTAATCCAGGTAGCACTTTAGCTAACTGACTGAAATAAATGTTAGACTTGAAAAGCTTTCGCAGCAACAACTGCTTAAGATGTGACATAACACTTGACAACTGTTATCGTGCTATCTATTATCGCTTTATATGTAGTGGGAGTTTGGCAGTGTAGACACCATGCCATGGATAACAATGTGCTGTCTATTCTTGGATGTACTGAGTATAAAATAAATGAGCGTTGCTGACGGTTCTTTTAGACGCCCGCTACTATACATCTGATTTAATGGGTAATTATATTTAGTCAATGCTGGAGTCGGGACTCCACCCTTGGCTAGCCGTTTTTTCCAAAGCACCTAATACACAATGGGCCTCTAATTATTTCCGGTGCAGACATTTCCAACCAAAGGAAACTACAGATGAACGGTACTGAATTTGACAGGATACTCAACAAATGAAAACATTTCCTTACCACACCCAGGCTGTCTCACATCCCATAGTGTATTTGACACGCTTGTTTTTCTCGAAGACTTATTTTCATCTGATCAAACAAAAGCCTCTGACTATATTCGTTTAACCCATTTTCCGCTTCATTGAAAATTGCGTCCTGGACTTCAATAACCTATTTCAGTTGATCCAAAGACAAATAAAGCAGGAATAATTCACACACACACAAAAAATGAAAACGTGGGATGAATAAAAACCTTTACAATGCAATCAAGAAAAAACATTAAACTTGATCAAAATCTTATGACTTTTCGTTCAAACTATATTCCAAGATTATAGTCGAAATTTGGTCGGAATTAGAGATATCTTTCTAATTCAATTTTCATACCAACATGACTGGACGTATCACACCACCTGAGAACACTGGATGTTTTGTATGGTACCTGTATTGAAATCATTATCGTAGTAAAAAACTTAGATTGATATCTATTCAAGCATGTGAAGCTGATTTGATAGATGTTAAGTACCGTATACAGCTTTATAGCTTGGTTACTCTCCGTACAAAACCCTAATCGAAATATGAACAAAGGAACAATTTTAGGAAAAACGTAATCATTTCACGGGTCCTTTGTCCGGTAAATGCAATCACGCGCTAAGTAATCTCCTCCGTCACCACTGATTCGATTTAGAGCTGTTATAGCCAATAATTCTATCCGACATCTGTTATTCGCCTACAGTCATAACATTAGATTGGAACCAGCCATTTCGGATAGCTTGTCTGTTCGTAGTGCAAGAAAAGCACTCTCTAGTCATTTACAGCATTAGAAAACCTTCCTCTGATGTTTTAAATCTATCAAAACGATTCATCTTTCGATTGTTACTGGTAAATCACAATGAACATGCATACTTTATTTCTACTAGAACAGTTTAACATACAAAGTTAAAACAGGTATAATTAACAGCCTAAGAAAACTTTCTGACATGTATCGGACCAGAGAGTGCTAGTGAAAAACTAGACCTAAACTTGTGCCTCAAACAACATGGCGGTCTTATGTGTGTCAAAGTTACAACAACAACATCAGGATTCTTGTTTGTTGAATATTGGACACATTTTTGGGAGTTGATTAGCGCCTATTGTCTAAAGATGGTTGGGATATACTTCTGAATGTGTTTATTTAATTGTTAAAAAACGAAAAGAGAGTGCTTTTCTTGCACTAGTAAATGTCCTGTTGAAAAATCAGTACCTCCAGAGTTTTGTCAATATGATACTGCTCAAACCCAGAGGGTCATCACAGATAAGAGAGCTGACACCAAGCAGCCTTGTTCTCGCGTGATCTCCTGTGAACTACGTGATCAAGATAGATCTCTGAGGCCCTATGGTGACATTTGAAAGTGACCTATGGACCATCTGGCCTCCGAGATCTATCTTGATTTAGTAGTTATCAAGCATTATTGTTGGTTTAGGTAAGAACTTAGTTTGGTTTAGACAAGGTCAATGTAAAAAGCGTCAAATAATTCAGACAACAAATTTGTACTTTTTCAAATAATTTCTTTCAATGAAGTTTAATTTCACCAAATCACTTGCAGCTGATGTTAATGCTAAACGCCACACGTTCTGTTTAAGCATTTAAAACACAGTGTGGTCAATCTGTTACTATGTACAGTACAGCGGAATAATCATATCACTTTATCAACATAAAATTTAACAATTAAAATTTTATACAAAACCTGCTGCTACAGAAATGATACAATGAATTAAAGTCATGAAAATTAAAAACCTGAAACAGTTAAGAATCCATCTTTGGTCATAAAAAATAAAAAGCTTGAATGTCAAACCTAACATTTCTCAATAAAATAATATCCAGGAGTATTCCTCTGGACTAAACAAAATATTTAATATGAATTGTAAATCATTCCATATTTAATTGTTCCCACTTTTTACAAAAGGTTGAATATGTAATGTTTGTAAATCATCCAGATGGATAGATTTGAAAGTTCGTCTGATGGATTAAGTGTTTTTGTTAAAATTATTTCACTGGAAACAAAGAGAAGCACAGAACACATAGTAGGGGCCGCATTGATGTCCTAGTGCCCATTAGCTCGGACATTGTTGGTTATTGGTAAAAAATGTGTGGAATTTTATACCAGTATGAAGTTTATTGATTGCTCAGGTGTATTTTACCTACATGTATATGATGACATCCCAGTCAAATGGGGAGGAAACCTTCACATCAAAGACAGGACAGAACTTCACAACAAATTGGTTTCCTGATACCCTTTTATAGCTCGCAGAGCATCAGTGTGCAGGAAGCCTCCATTAACCACTCGCTCTAGACTTGGAAGTGAACTATTTGATAAGAATGCTGGAGATCATAATTATCAATACAACACTGATGATGATGGAATAGGGAAAATTTAACTTTGTAACATTTTCTGACACTCTATTACATAGGCCTACCAAAACAGTTCTGACAATTATTCATTTGAATTTAGTCACTATCCCATTCACATTGCAGAATTAGAATCTAAATCTAATACAATTCATCCACATTGAACAAATTTGTCCGTTCCAATAGTTTTCATATGTGACATTATTCAGAGTGTCAACTGGGAATTCAATCAGTTTTCCTTTGCAAATTTAGTCTGATTGATTGTCTACTCATATTTGGGTTTTCCAGCCTACTGTTGCCTCTGTCTAGCTTCCCCTATCTACATGTACCTTGGAATATCCCTGGAACTTGTATGAAGGATTCCCACATGTATCCCAACATCAGGATTGGCTGGGCTCTAGGGTATTCAAACTATAAGATGGAGTGTCGGTCAAATGTGCGACGCAAACCACCCTTGACGAGACCAACAACATTTAACACAGGATGGGATAACATCACAACAAATTGGCGTCCTGATGCCCCTAAGCTCTTGGAGCAGCAAGAAGCTACCACCAACCACCCACCCAACAATTACATCCTGAAGACATGGGGATTGTTCATACAAGCTCGGAAGAACATCCGGGGGTTTTAGGGGGAGCTAGACACTATAGCAGTACCGTATATTCATCCTTAGTTTACATAGAAGTTTATACCAAGCAAAACATTGATATTTAAGATATTTGAATTGTTGACTCCTCAATCTTCAATAACTTTATACAACATACATGTATTGAGTTAAAAGCACACTTGTACATGTAGGCACATATGTGACGCTGAACAAAATGGCAAGAAATCTGTTCAGTGGAAGAATATAGATAAGGCAAAACTTTGGCTGAAATTGTAAACGTCTTGACAAGCAATGAAAAGACAAGAGCAGGACATCAGATATAGGCAATAACTATAAGCATATGTTTCTTAATGTAATTTTCTGGACGTCACAGATTCCATATGGTATGAATTACAAAAGATACAATTTTTGTACCTCAATATATCTGTGAAATGTTTCTTAATGTACAAATGATTACACTCTTTACTTAGGATATTTTAGATGCCAGAGAAAAAATGGTATGGACTCACCAGAATCAGTATAAAACACTAAATTGTCCAAATATAAATACATATTTTTTGTTTGTTTGAGGTTTTACAAAGTAATAAGCTTATTTCACTCACATGGCGAGATGGATAAGTGGATAAACCACCCTTGACATGACAATTAAAAAACACAAATTAACGCACTCACATGGCGAGATGGATAAGTGGATAAACCACCCTTGACATGACAATTGACAAACACAAATTAACGCCCTTTAGAGAGTGCAAAGACACAGGACGCCGTCATCCAACACCCTCTATATGTAGTTGGGGTTTTTTAGCAAAATTTTCTTCATAATCAAGCACGTCAAAGAGACACACGTCATTGGTGTAAATTCTAACAATAGCCAAAAATGTACAGATATGGAGAAAAAAAATATTCTTTCTAATGTTAAAAACTTTAGTGAGTAGCCTAGCTTATTTTCTTTCAGTATTAGAATTCTCAATCTATTACAATCATAATTCCAATGGTACAACAGCAGCGCTGCGCAACTCAAAAGTTACAAAATTTTAAAACATCCAGTCTCAATAGTATATTCAACTCAAAATAACAATGCTATATCTGGTATCAGATGTTTGGTGCACATATATTGCTGTAAAATATCTTAATATTTTACTGTTTAAAAGTGATGTGTTTTAAAAACAGCGTAATGTGATGAAAAACAAAAATAAGAAATACAACCATTTTCAATCCAGAATAAGATTAAAAAGGAAAAAGCACCAGGCAATCAAGATTAAAAATATCAAAAAGTAAATCTGAAACAAATTTCTGCGATACAAGTTGGCAAGCATGTGTTAACTAAAACACATAGGGCTTAATTCAGAAAGGTGTTTCAACTTTTACACGCGTGTAAAAGTACTAGGCTCCATGGTTTAAGCGGGAGTTGATCGAACGATTAGCACTTTTACACTAGTGTAAAAGTTAAAACACTTAATGGATTCGGTCCATAATTCAAATGATTTGTTTGCCAAAGCAAATGGACGTAAAATACTGAACTTGTCATGTAAACATTGTATTTAATTGACTTTTTCAACCATCCTGACTCCTTTACATGTACATTTAGCTCCCCATGTTATTTGCCAGTTTAGGCACTTAATCTGTGCTTATCTCCCTTTGATCATATTTACATTTTCTCAGTCAGGAACACATTTTTACATGATTTTTTGTACATGACATAGCAGTCAACAAGTCAATAACACAATGAATAGCACACTTTTACCAAGGCCTCGACATCTGTGTTGGTAAATAGTAAGCGGGAACCCACACAAAACAACCCATATAAAGTTAAACCATACAACCACTGACTTTTAACACAGCTATCTCTCTCTTCAACATAATAAACTAACTTTCTACACTAAGCCCTAAAAGAGGAGCCCTTTGTACATCTGCTTGAAGTTTGATGTATATATTGAATGCCTTTATCAATTGTCAAATCTTGAACATCATTTTCCTCTAATCGTTGACCTTGATTTTACCTTTATAAATAAGGCTGCAGTATTAACATTACCACCAGCCATTAAAACAATACATTTACTGGGTGCCATTAACATAAAAACATAGTATTATTAGTATCCACTACCATGCCATTATTCCTAATAAAACTGTGCCATTAATATCAATAGCACCGATCCATAACTCGCCGAGAACTAAAATGACAGAAATATTAACAAAATTATTTCTGAACCAATTCGGTCTGTTTCCCACTCTTAAATCCTTGACAGTTCAGCTTTCTTTTAAGCTAAAAATATGTGAGCTCAATGACTGTTATGTGCACTAATTCAGCCCCTAAAACATCATTCGCGTCCAACAGAGTTACATTACAAGCCATGTTTTTTTTGGCAAAAATTTGACAGCGCCATCTGGTGTGAAACTGACGAACTAATAATGCTGATGAGTGCTACTCCCTTAAACTTTTAGCTTATTCTGTGCCATTAACATTAGTCTACATAACACTGTGCAACTGCTACTAGATTCTCTAACCTACCATCGTGCTATTAATAATATGAGACACTATTTATGTTCAGTTCCGCTATGATTAACAACAGATTCTGTTTACCAATATCTTATTTTTATAATTCTTGTCTTAAGACATTAAGACGACCATATCTTGTGCCATTAACATTGCAGTCTACATAACACATTCACATGAGGCTGATTGAAGGGTGTTTAATGCCATACTCAGGGGTGGTTCTCGGACATTACTCATACCACATTCAACAAGTGTCTTGAATTGAAAATGACAAAATGAATTGAAAAAAGATAACCACACAAATACAGCTGTATGTAAACAAATAAAAAATTTCTTGAAAAACAGGAATTAAATTTGACTCTTCACTGCTTAAAAAACAATTAAAGCAGTTTTCTCTAAAATGAAATGGCAAATGGGGGTAAATGTCATACGGGGGTGAAGTCCAGTGGGCAAATGTCTTACAGGTGTAAATATCCTACAGGGGGGGGATATATCTAGGAGGCATTTGTCCTATGCGGGTAAATAACCGTGGTGGAGATGTCCATAGAGCAAATGTTCAGGGAGAGATGCCCTGATACCCTTGGTGTATTTCAGCTTTATGACGAGTGTGTACCAGCCAACTCTCACCAGAAACACAAGACAAGAACAGGACGGAAAACAGGACATAGCAGCAAATCAGCTTCCTGAAACCCCTTTAGCTCTGCTAGCACCATGGCATTATAAAGCTCCCACCCAGGGCATCATGAAGCTCCCACAACCATCCACCATTCACATCAGCCATTCACTTAGACATTCACTCTAGGATTAGCACGAACATGTATTGGTCAATTTCCAAGCATAGCATTGCACTTTAGTTATGTAATACTCAACACACATGAGGGTTCTAACAAATACTGAACAAAAATGTTATAGTTGCACATTGAAGTCAAATTCTGTGTGCCCTAGATACTATAATAGGCCATGAATCAGATAAATAAATATAGTTGTGCTTGTTGAATGTCCAGTGTTCAGATACATTGTTTGGTGACTAATTTGGTCGTCACGATTTGCTGTCAATTTCAAAGTATTTATAGATGGAGGTAACATATGACATCACAGACTGCCAGTCTGGTCGTTCCATTGCAGCCATGTCATTGATGTCCTGTGAAATAAAATTAAACAAGATATAATAACATTGTACTTAATTAAGAGATAAACTTAAGAGGGGAAAATGTATTTAACATGTGTGCTTCTTCTGAAACTTTAGATTACAATTATACATTCCACATGTTGTTACCTTTTCAAGGGGGCAGTTCAGCTTCCTGATGCCCCCTTAATAGCTCTGAGAGCACATGGGCATCCGGACGCTCCACCCCAGAATCCGATAATCACAGTAAAAAATCAAGTCAAAGAGCTTACAGTGCACATATATCTGATTCGTTTATTGTTTGTTTCTTTTTGTTCTTTTTCTTTCTAATTTGCCCATGGAAAAGGTTACACAGCCATAAGGATTGTCCAGGCTTTGCCTGTTTGCTTGGTGTTTAACCAAAACTGCATGCTCAGGGGTATTTCACCCATTTGACAGCATGTCATTCCAATGAGTGGAGGAAAACATCTTCAACATCAGAGGCAGGATAACAAGACAGGATAAAAAAAAAAACACAACATTCTAATGCACATTCTCACAGAGAGCACCAGGGTGTCGAGAGGCTCCACCCGGCTGACTTTGTCAGACTTGCTTTAATGGTTTTAACAAAAACTTATGGAACAATGAACAAAAGTATTAATGTTAATTTTGAAAGGATTTTGACAGAATAAAACATACCAGAATTGGTTGTATTCCAACACTTTCTGCTGCTTCAAACGAGGCTTTGAAATTTCTTCGCTGAAATCATAATAAAATGTAACATACATTAAATGTGTTATTTCCCTAAAGTCTGACTCTCCCCACTTCACCTCTAAATTGCTATAATAAATAAATCCCATTAATACACAAACTTTATCTCGTCTTACAGTTACAGTTCAAATTGCCATGTTTCTGAATAAAATACAATGGAGTTGATAGCCACATGAAAAGTATTGTAAGTGGCGCCCAATTTATTTACAAATGGCTATTAACAATTTAATTACAAAAAGTCTGATGATAAACAGTGTAACAAAACACAGACAACAATGAGGAGCTCGGCCAATCAGCATGATCAGACACGACTTTGTTATATATGTGGGAGGATATTAGCATATTACAACGCAATAATCAACAGTGGAATTATCACAGTTCTATTGTGCAATGGCAAAGCCTTGTAACTCCTCTTTTGTTGATTTTGAGAAAAACAGAAATCTGTTTGAATAAATGCTATCCCCTACATGTATGCCTGATGTACTAGGTTTTGCCATTGTTTTTCTCACTGAACAATATTACTTTTCAAACATGTGTAGCCAGGGAGTAACTTGAAAGAGGGCAGAACCAAGTAAGTAAAATTGCAATTTGACTCAAATTTGAAACAAAACGAACATACTAGGCTTTGCCATTGTACAGTACATCTGTAGTAAGAGAATGTTCATTATCAACTGTAGCTAGTGACAGGGTAAACAAATGTCCAGTACCACATTCTTCTTACCTTATCTTCGTTATTAAGTTCACTGTAGGGAATTCTTCCAGGAAGGTAATTATGTAATAAAGCACAAAAGGCTAACCCATCATTCCAACTACTGCTGAAATTGGTTATGTCAACACCCTGGAATTAAACAGACACACATTAATTAGACTACTATTTACCACAAATTAATATAATATTTTACTTTCAACAGCAATTGTTCCCTTTATTAGTATGATTTAGTTGATCCATGTAAACACAACACCTTGGATTATTCGTTATTATCTCATTCATGTGAGAGTGTGCCCAGTCAAATGGAAGCTATCCTCAAGAGAGCAAATAACAGGACACAACTATAGATCTGCTTCCTGATGCCCCTTTTAAACCACCAGGTGTCCAGGGCCTCCTGAAGCTCCCACCAACCCCCTGTCTGAGTCACTTACACAGGCCTGTGCTGATCTGGTGAACGGTCGAACTTGTTCGCCTGGGATTGATTGATTGATTGGGGTTTAACGCCGTACTCAGGGGTATTTCACCTATATGACGGCGTGCCAGCCCCATGGG
>JAVFBY010108228.1:0-11988 GCA_034781015.1 Tonicella lineata
CATTTTTTTGACTAAATACCGGCCTAGAAATTGCCCACTGCACGCTGATCTACCTGTATACACAAATTATAACTTGAACATAGGACTCGCTGTCATGGTGGCGTAGTAGTCGGACTCATGAGAACACGATGACGGTTGCTATCAGGAGACGTGTCAGGGAAGCGTCAATTGAGTACATCAGGTGGCCACGGTATAGGATGGTCATGACAGCATCGTTGATGACATCATCACTGGTAACTTTTGGTGTACAAGTATTCTAAATGACCGGCGATATGGTTCTTGGTTACGGCTGTCCTGAGTCCATCCTGCCGCCCACTTTTAACCCACAACGCCGGGTTGAATTTGTTGGTGCAGACGTTCAGCGTATGCGCTGAACTGGTACCTAGTTGGTCGGATCAAACCACGTGACAAAGTGTGGAGTTCAACCAGAAGCTTTAGCAGTATTGTGTAATGGTGAAATAAGTGTCAGGATTGCTACGACCACCCTATATCGTTCGCACCCTGTTGCTAAGGACGCTTCCAACGATCGGCGGTCGAAGAACAAAATGCGCGTGACGTCAGTGACCACAACCAACAATAACAACAGCAACACAGTCAACAACAACACAACCAAAAGCACGACCGAGCACAACACAACCAGCAACACGACCGAGCACAACATAACCACAACCTTTCCTGACCTCGTCGCTGGTGACTTTATCAGGGGTGCTGTTATGGGTTTGTACGCACCTAATTGGACATGACATGCATTGCATGTCTGCTAAGCAAGCACCTCTAGCCCCTGTCTTCTCCTAGTTATGAGCTTAGATGTGATGAGGTCATGCTATTTTCGTTTATTTGCCAACTGGGTTCCGCCAAGGCGTGTGTCGCCGCCCGAGGATGGCAGAAACCCAATAGGCTAGTTAGCTTAGGCGCAGGCTGTTTTAAGGGGCGAGATGTGAGTTGTTGGCTAAAAGCCCCAGTAAACAACCGTAACATATAAATGGTGTGAGTTTTCAGGGGTGGTACGCTCTGTGCACGTAACCAGTTAGCGAGCTTAGGGGTGACATATAGAGTGTTTTTTTTTATAGGGGTATATAGGCCTACCCATTAAAGGACACCTTACCAGTTTTATCGGCTGAATAATAGTATCGGAAATAATATCGTCATACACACACCCGCAAAGTCGGACCATCAATCACACCATTAAACCATCGCGACATCGACACCATTACAAGCATTAGGTGTCCATGGTTACCACAATAGCTTGCGTACACCATCGATCTCACTGTTAAACCTTCATGTCATCGATCACCTCCATCACGTCATGATACCCTGCGCTGCCTTTACTCACAGTGACTACTCCACCACACCATGGACGTTCACTGTAACCATGGAGGCATTGTCCTAGCAACCCCATCATCACACCATCACAACCTTACCTAAAAGTCACCACTCACGTGCCCGTAAGCACCACAATAAATGGTTTAGTTGTAGACCGAAGGCAATCGCAACCACGCTGTATTCGCGTACAAAGACATGACTTCATCGGTGGTGACTGCAACAGTGTCGGTAACCATGGTAGCATGATCAGGGCAACAGCACGCCTTCCACGCCATTAGAACGTCCCTCCAGATCTCTTCCTGCAGGATTTAACGAATTAGCGTGACATCATCACATAGACGCTATAACCAGGGAGAGTAAGGTCATAGGGGTACTAAGCAGTCATGCCCAGACAAAACGTTCGTGCGTACAAACCCATAACAGCATAACCCATGACGTAATTAGCGACGACGTAATTAACGGTGTTGATGATAACCATGGTAATAAGGTGACAACACCCACATCTGTCCACTATCCACGCTATGTGGCTACTCTTTGTAGGAGTCAGACGCTCATTGCGGGGCTTGTAGTAACCATTTGGCTGGTAGTTATGTTGGTTGTGTTTTTGTTTTAAGCTGTTGGTGTTGTTGTTTGCGTTATTGTCTGTAAAGGAATTGTAACTGTGTTGTTGTTGGTTTTGATGTTTTTGTGTTTTGCTCGGTCTTTTTGTTGTTTGTGTCGTGCTCGGCCGTGTTGTAGGTTGTGTTGTTGTTGGCTGTGTTGTAGTTGTTGCTGGTTGTAATGTTGCTGCGCATTGTCGCGTCATTTGATCCAACAATCAGCAAACAGTGAAGTACAGGCTGAATAACGTTGAATAGACATTCTGCAATCGGATTAAAACCAGATCTACATAAGCTCCCCGGTATTATATTGTCAGGATGTAGATCTGAAGACAAACCCTACCAAATGATGTCGATTAGTCAACCGATCAGAGGGCCGCTTACCAATTCATGGTATGTGAAACGGAGATTCCCCTGGAACTGGCATAGCTTAAAAGCATCTATGTTTACCACAGCTTCCTGCTATCTGGTTTTTCATTGGACAATTTAAACGGTGGCCTTTCTTGAACCCCACCATAGAGGACGTCATTGAACACTGTTGGCTACGTACAGTATAACCTCGGGACTTGCGACAATAGAATACAGGGGAGCTAATATAGATGTGATTTTAATCAGATTGAGACAATCTGTAGCCTAAGATTTCCACGAACCCACGACGTCACAATCAATATGCACTGCGACCCTCGCTGACCTCGTCACGGTAACCCAGGGGGTACCCCACGGCTGTCCACTACATTATAACGCATGGCTCCCCACTACAAAATAAGCCACACTCCGACGTAATTATAAACAGGCGCAGCTGCTCGCCTATACAAAATAACGCTATGACATTGCAAGGTAAAAGTTCAATATTAGGCCAGCTGCCCTTTTCCTACTACAGTCGCTATTGTATCGGAGAGCAGACCCTTACGAAGGGTTGACAAGTAAATATTTTCCAACACCGAGTTTTGAGCTGAATTAAATTGTGATGATATATTTAAATAGAATCGATTTCTCGACACATCAACAGACTGACCAATGTGAGTATGGACTTGTTCTGATTTGCCATAGTTATTAATTGTGGTAAACGGCTATGGTATATACCTGACACAATGCTTATGTAGCTTAAGAAAAGAAGCCCATTGGCAGCTTTTCCCATTGATTGATACCTTCGCCGGTGTATGACCGGCTTGATCACAAAGAGGCTCCAAATTGCATGGGCGTCAATCGACGAATTACTGCTGTAAGAATGCACAGGGCTTACATGACGATGTCGTACGACAGCTGAGTGATTCAATGTTTGAAAATCTTAACTATCAAATGTAATTGTGATTAGATTGTCAAAAAATAATAAATAGAATGTCCAACTATACACATTTACACAAGTTCCCAAAGAATATGTTTTCCGTAAATGGGATTTTCCAGCCTAAAAAATAATGCATGAAACTGAAAGCTTGGCATTTCGCATATTTGTTCTAAAGTTCTAAAAAAGCTTGATAGTACGTATTGGTTAAAAAATGAGTTTTTCCGTTATTTAGGAATAACACTATGTCAGCTAAAATTGATTCTAGTTTAGTTAAATCTGCAGACATACTCGTACGATAATCGAACCGTCAGTCAGATGCCGAATCTCAATCTATAAAGGCCAGTTGCCTATGGGTCCGTGTAACACTTGCTAGTTCAATTTTAGATTTTTGATTCTTGAAAAATGTAGTTCATCTCCTGCCTTTCATTTGTTCAAATTCAAGTCAGAAAATCAAAAATCAAAAATTGGTCGTTCAATTTATGCCTTTCAATTTTCTCTCCCTTTCTTTCAAGAAACGAAAATCCAAATACATGGTCTGCAACCCTTAAACCGTCGGTACATTCAAGTTGGCTTCGCACATCTTTTGTCGATGATTGCTCCACTGCACATGCGCACTTGATAGGCATATATTTCGAGCGGGAGTGAGTGAGCGACAGTCTCTAAAAATAGGGCTTAAATCGTTTGATAGTTCCGCGATATCATTTGGTTTCAAATATCCAGAGGTTGGAATATTACTAATTTTGTGCAGTATTAATGCGTTCACTTACCTCCGAGGCTTCGTTTGCGGACGCAGAAAGTTCCGAGTGATGTAAAGGTCCGTGTAACTAGCCACAATAGTTGTAGAAAGCAAAATTGAAAGGCCCGACGGTTAAATGTTGCAGATTATGTCTTTTGATTTTCGTTCCTTGAAAGAGAGGAAGACAAAATTGAAAGGCATGAAGTGAACGACCAATTTTCAATTTTTGGTTTCCGACGCGAGTAAGAAGAAACAAAATTTGAAAATTGAACGTTCAATTTTATTTTTTTGTTTTCTGTACAGAAGAAACAGAGGACAAAAATTGAAATAGCAAGTGTTACACGGACTGACTGTGTGAGATACTTCCCACAAGTTCTTTCTCTCGGACAGCCCCATTGATACATATAACCAAAATAACTAGAGTTGAGCCCGCTCCGTGGCTCGGTCATCCTGCCGATGGAATTCAGATGTAGTCAATATAGGGAAAACAGTTTCACATCAGGACTCACCCATCATCCGAACACGTGGCACATGTATCTCTAGACGTAGACACGGATAGAGGCACCATGCGTTACAAGGCTTTAGTTCTGTGTTCTGACTTGATTTCCCAGAAGTTGTCGATTTGGCAAGGACCCCTCTCGGCCTCTCGGCCACGTTCATACACCCATAGAGCCCCAAAACCGGCGACTTTCTAACACACAACAGTCACGTGTATTTGCTTTGATATTTTCAGTTCAGCATGTCATCATTTAAACGCATGATTTAAAAATGATGTCATCATTTAAACGCATGGGATTTATATGCTTTAGTTTCACAGATTAATTTCAGTCCAGTCGTGGCTGATTAGGATAAACGCTGGACTCTGGACCTGAGGTTTTTCTGTTTTAAAGAGGTCGCGGGTTATATTCCCCGTAAAAAAACTCTTTCTGTTTCCTTTTTTTTTTGTTGACATATATATTTTTGTATCTTGTCTGGTTTCGGACTTGGGGTTAGTTATAATTTAGTGACATTTTTTTTTAGTTTTAATTATGTTTTATGAACTAAGGCCTAGGTAGTGGTCCAGAGTTGAGAATGCTACTACCTCTTGCGATTTCTAGAGCTGAATTCCGCCATGTTTATTTCATCTGAATAACTGTGCAGATAAAATGCTATTTTCATTGGCCAGTGAATTCAGGGTCAACCCGCACAGGACTGGATTATATATGCCCTAAGTCGACATAAAATACCAGATAACAGCCTAGCCGCCTGTCTTGTGCCAAGACTACCACAGATAACAGATTAAGTTCAGTCCAGTCGTGGCTCATTAGGCTAAACGCTGAACTCTGGATCTGACGTTTTTCTGTTTTTAAGAGGTCGCGGGTTAAAGTCCCCGTATAAAACTCTTATTTTTTCCTTTTTTTTGTTGATATATATTTTTTGTATCTGAACTGGGTTTCGGACTTAGGGTTAGTTATAATTGAGTGACAGATTATTTTTAGTTGTAATTATTTGTTATAAACCTCGTCCTATGATCGAAAAAGGTCATACAAGAGTTTTTTTTACCTTACCCAAAATGACCAGATCGACAGTCGAGGTTATTACCGGTACGGAAATGGCCGAATTTTTGGTTTTATTAGGCCTTTCAAAATAAATATATAAAATAACGAAATGGTGTCCATGGGATTGATTTAAAAGGGATATTTGCTTCACGGAGAAGGTGAACATTTTTGCTGTTCAAAGACAAAATTTCACTTATAAAAATATTTAAAGTAGGCCTATGTAAAAGGTCGGAATTTTGTCGACCGTAAAATATAGCCGCAATACTTCGTTTGTATTTTTATTTCTAAAATGTTGCATCATTCGGTAGACCTACATAGTCTTCGTTTGAATTAAACTTTTGAGTAAAAAGCACCCTAGAAATTGCCCACTGCACGCTGATCTGATCTGAATCTGTAACTGTAACATACGACTCGATATGTTTGTGGCAAAGTGGTCGTACGCCACATGATCAGGTTGCTATCAAGGGGCGTGTCAGGGAAGAGTCAATTGTAACAAGTAGCGTTACAAGACAGTGTAACTATGTCTCATCTACCAACGAAATTCAAGTTATATGTGTATCGTATCGCACTGCATGGGCTATATTCACTAATCGAGTGTAGGCCTACCATTTCTTACAAAACCCCTGTACAATTCGTTTGTTAAACACATGATATAATTATTCTGAAGTAGGCAAATAAATGATGTAGGTTTACAGTGCGCCATTTACTGAAGACAAAACCCATTTTGAAAGAATAACAGGCAAAAACAAGGAAGAAAGAAAACTGAGCTGAACGCGTTATATAGGCCATATATATATACCGATTTCGTGGTCTGTGTTGAGGAAAAGGCTTCACTCCATGTATATAATATACGGGACGATGAGTCTGAAACAATAAAACAGAATTAAAGTATACCAATTTATTAAAAGAGACATTTTTTTTAGAAGTCTGTATGTTTGTTGTAGTTTCACAGTTAAAAATCTAGAGATAAAAAGACCCCAGGATAAATCCTCATAAAGCACAGTATTTAAACTGATTGCAAGTTTTAATATGATTTTACCATACAGTTATATTGGTCCAATATTATATAAATAACAATATATCGATGGCTCTTGGTGAGGGTATAGGAGAACAATGCATGGAAATTCGATGCTGATGCATTAGTATAGTACATTTACCTATATTTAATATATACTTATTAAAACTGTCAAAAAATGCCCGAAACATTGAATCTAAGCGTTAATGTACAGGGTGTTCCGGAAGTCTTGGGCACATTTTATCATTTACTATCTCGAAAACCATTAAGGATATAACAACGCATCTGACATATTAGCATGACCTAAAAAGTAATGGATTTAGATTTAAAATGATACCAGTGTTATCTTAGTACCGCTCATAGTTCATAGTTCATCAGATATGTGGACTTAAAATGTGACCAAGACTTCTGGAACACCCTGTATTTTATGACCTTCTCTGTAATTTTTGATATTCACAAGGCAGTGGTGTGACTGTCTTATCTGATTTTTATTCAGGTCCTTGTAAAAAACAGCAAATTTTGGACTTAATTAACGTATCACATATTTGTAAGCATGTTGACTGCTAATCTTACCCGACGATGTTCTTTTTGGAAGAGCTGAACAAACTGTTTATTTTTAACCCGAGATATAACTTCTCTTGCGCCGGCAGATGATCGTGAAACTTCGGCAGCCACCGTGGACTTGTATAACCTCTGCAACAAATAGCAACAATGCACATATACAATGTAAAATGCTAGTAAATTGTACGACTATAGAATAAAATAGTTCGTATACAGTGACAAATCATAATAATATATAAAAAGTATTATTATTATTATTTAATTATCTAATAGCAGCTAAAATTTAATATCGCTTTGAGCATTGGGGGCCGGCAAATAATAGTGACGTCATATTTCAGCCAGTTGACTATTTTATAATGAGGAATGCTGGGCCTCGAATCCACGCCTGCTCTGTATCTTTCAAGCCTACAACCCGCGGATTTCTTGCAGACTGGCAGCTATTGTTCACGTTATAACAGAGTGCCCGGTCCCCAATGCCGAAAAGCAGGAGACGTAAGGAGATGTTAGTCCACAATAAAGTACTATTAAACGTCACAAGGGGAATGTTGGATAAGTATGGAGGGCCAAGTTAACATTAAATCCTATTTATCGATATCGATAATTGAATTATCGATATCGACAATTAAATTATCGATGTCGATAAATGAATTATCGATGTCGATAAATATTAATCGATATCGATAAATATTTTTAATTCATTTATCGATTTTATTCGATAATTCTGGATTAAATGTTAATTTGGCCCATAGATAAGTAGAATGTTAAATATAAGACACTTGGTCAGAATCGAAAAAATATGGGACTTTTTAAGGGGTAGTTTAGCATGTTATATTTATAAATTTAGCCCGTTTAAACCCACTCGGGAGACACTATAACTTAAAAAATAAGATTTTAGTGTGTATAAATATCTGAACAAAGACGTGTTATTTGCAGAAAATATGCTGCTACACATGCAGCTTCATCGGTGAAACTGTTTGCCTTGCTACAGTATTCTGTTCGCGCAAGACCTCAGAGCACAGACTTTGACACAATTAAGCTGCATTCTAATGATCAGGTCGTGGTTCACTCGTGGGCTGCGCGTGCGACAGTCGTGACACAATATTGCAACTGTCCTACGACACACGTGAGCTAGTCGAAATACGGTCTTGAGACAGTCGTGCGACAGTCGTAAGATTTTGTGACTAAAAATGTTTCTTGAGCTACACACGACAAGATATTTATCGCATTGCTGTCACAAAACTGTCGTAGGACAGATTCGCGACAAGACAGAGATACCACAACAAATCGCATGTCCAATTTGCCCCACGACGGCAAGTCGATGCCACGATGATCAACATTTCGTAGGACTAAATGATTGATGCTAGGCGTATAACACCATACTCAGGGTGTATTTCTCCTATATAGCGGCGTGAAAATTCGGCTGATTTAGGGAACCCCGGCAGTATGATTCTCCTGAGATCTCATGTGAGTCCATATAGTGACATTTTGAAAGTGACTGACTTTCGATGATCATGAAAGATTTGTTCTTTTGGCTGTGACAGGCAATAAAATACTGGAGTAAACTTTGCTTAAAAAATTTGGGAACGTTCGCGAGCTGGTTGTCATTTCTATCTTGGAAAAAATCTAAGATTCACCAGATAAAAATGTCACCACATGGTCTCAGAGACCTGGGAACCCCGGGTGACTCGCGCAAACGCAGAGTAAGTAGGCAATCGTAGTTGTCTCCGCGTATAGGAACCAGCATTACGAAATGTTCAGCCGTTAAACATGTTGCGGAAGAGCTTCCGGTGGAAGGTGATTAGGTGTAATTCAGACATAAGACTTGTCAGGTTATTAAAGTGTTTATAATTTTTTATCTGAATTCTATTACTAAAGTGTTTGTAAAATATGAGAATTCTTCATTTGAAACCAAAAATGTAATCGATTTTTGTTAACGAATTAACTTTCCCATCAGCTAAGCTTGAAATCGTCTGTTGGCTTGGTGCGACAGTCGGAGACTCTTCACGATTTATAGTCGTGTCGCCGTAATACGCGTTAAGTTAAATAATGTTTATTACGGCGTATTACATCAATTAAACCGAATCACAAACTGTAAAAAATAGAGAAAAAATACACCGTTGACAACTTTCTGGCTTATTGAGTATTTTATAAGTTTTGTGAAGCCTCGTCAATGTAGCGACCAGGTTCAAGTTCGCATCGTGACCACTTGAATACGACGACAAGGGGACAAACAAGAATAACACACTGAATCCAAATAAAAAAACATTGAAAAAGGGAAACAATACAGAGTTATATAAAAGTTAGAATATAATACACATTAATTTAAAGACAAGTACACAATACCCAACAATACAAAGGTTAGAATACAAGTGGCTTACCTGACTGAAAAACATAGCATGGATGTTCTTGAAGATGCTGTTTTCTGGCTTATTTCTGATGGCTGGAAGACAGAATCTAAAGAAACAGTGCTCTATTGTAAGTAGGATAAAGGACAACCCGATGCCCACAACTAACATGATAAACAAGCCTCCCGTACGGTGCAAATCATAACCCATATCCTGCTGCTCTATTCCTTCTGCCGAACACGTCAGTTTTGAAAAGTGTTTTCTTTCTAATTCTTCGAGGAATCCGCCAAGAGAATAGGACATGATTTTTTCCGACATCGGTTCCTATAAAAGTAAATGCAAAAAGATAAAATAAATTACTTAATTATACATCAACATTTTTTTACTTGAACACATTTAAGAACATTTGACCTTATATTATACTAGCTAGTCCAGAGGAACGAGCACCATTTGGAGTAATAAAGTATTTACATTTATAGTGTCCATGGCTTCCTTCCATCTTTCACATAATGTGATTATATACATTAAGTTTGGGAAAAACCGTAGAATAGTTCACGATAGCCTGCTGACAATTCATATTGTTGTGAAAGTACTTAACAATTTGTCTTCATTCTTTAAAAAAAAACTAAATATCATTTGTTTTTACTTTGAAGATTCACTACAAGAGTATCCTATTAATGTGTTTATTCCAATTGTTGACATCGGGAAACGGAAAAAAGATCAGCATATAAAAAACTGTAATGGCGGCCATATTGTTGTCACGAATTTGGTGGAATGCAATCACATCCGCCGTCTTGACATGAAAAAGCCACATTCCTAGTTTGATGTCGTATGCTGATTTTGATTTAAAGTAACTGTCATTGTGTTCATAACACATACATGAGAATATCAGATAAAAACTGTAATGGCGATTTGAACCTAATTGGTGAATTCGTTTTAGAATTGAATGTGTTCACAAGACATACGGGAAAACATCCCATAAACAACGTTATGGCGGCCATATAGTTTTCATGAATTTGGTGAAATGCAATCCCATCCGCCATCTTGATGTGAAAAAGCTACATTCTAAGTTTGAACTTAATTGGCGAATTCGTTTTAAAGTGAAGGTGTTCACAATACATACATGTAAATGAGAATATCGCATAAAAATGTAATGGCGGCCATATTGTTTTGATGTTATTGGTGGAATGCAATCCCATCCGCCATTTTGACGTAAAAAAGGTACATTCTTAGTTTGAACTTAATAAGTGAATTCGTTTTAAAGTTAACGTGTTCACAAGACATATACAGCATAATATCCCCAAAACCGTTAAAGGCGGCTATATTGTTGCCATGAATTTGTTAAAATGCAATCCCATCCGCCCTCTTGGTATGAAGAAGCAACATTCCAAGTTTGAAGTCAACCGGTCAATAAGCTTTAATTGTATCGTGTTCACAACACGTTGGACGGACAGACGGAGGGCAGACAGACGAACAAACGGAAGGACGGATAGCATTTCTAAGTCCCCTACCACTAAAGTGGCGGGGGACAAAAAATTTTCATCTGCCTCATATATCATATTTCTAAGTTCTTTAAATAGCTTCCAAATTATATGGACAAAATTTAAGATGATTTCAGTAAATATACAGTTTAAGTAAAAAAAAACATCAACTGACCTATCTTGTCTGGCCTCTAAATCTTTAAGCTGTTCTTGTTGTGCCTCCTCAATGAGTCGTTTGAGAAGGTCACACTGCTGAGTGACATGTTCTTTACGCACCTCATATTCCTCAGTCATCTGACGTACGACTAAATCTGTCCATTCCTTCGTCTGATCAATAACCAACTCCTTAATCTGAAACGTAATTAACAACTCTCATCAACCCTCAACTCCCTTCTCTAAAACATGATTGATTTCTTTTTTTGGGGTTTACAGTCCAGTTACATGTGAGTTCAGTTACATGTAAGATCATGATTTTCCTTATATGAATGTTTTTTTAGTGTCATACTCAATGGTATTTCACTTACATGGCGACAGATTCTCCACTTCTTACTCTGCACTACTTAATATGGTGGAAAACTTGGAGGAAACCTCATTAAAAAAACCTACCCCAGTGATAGCTCACTTCGTGTTACTCCCTCATATAAGCATTAAAGCGGTTCCACTGGGCAGCTTGAATCGTGTGTATCAAAGGATTAATTGATTGATTGGGGTTTAACACCGTACTCAGGGGTCTTTCACCTATATGACGGCGTGCCAGCCCAATAAATGGAGGAAACCACCGTTCATGTCACCAGCAACATAAAGACGAGATAGCTCAGAGAGCATCAGGGTTAAACATGACAACACTAATCAACCACCAACTGTTATCTAAATACAGAATCAACAAAATGCAAACTCTTATCTCTCAATTATGATTGATTGATTGGTGTTCAACGCAGTACTTAGAGTATTGCACCTACATGTACATGATGGTGTGTCAGCACAATGGGTGGCAGAAACAACCCTTGACATCACCGACAACATCAAAGACAGGACAGGATTTAAAAAAAAGCAGGACACCACAATAAATCAGGTTCCTGGCACCCTTAGCAGAGACCACCAGTGC
>JAVFBY010108339.1:0-11988 GCA_034781015.1 Tonicella lineata
GTAGGGCATTGAGTAGGAGATATATTTGAAGTTTAAATATTATTAGTTGAAAATTGTAGGAGAAGATACATTTAGCGAGAGACGTGTACATTTTTCCGCAAAATCAGTAATTTGACCTTTTGACCTTGAAATTGACCTTTAACCCGAAAGTCGCAGACAAAAAAGTTGTAGTACTAAATGGCTTATATGTATATGCAAAGTATCAATTTATTTGGTTGAGCGGTTTAGATGCTAAGTCCACTTGAATTTCACCTCCTTGTTCCCAACATGTACTTCCAAAGGGTTGCCAAGAAGATCCTATAGATAATTCGAAAATTCTGTTGTAAAGGATATAATGTAATTGATAACTTTTGTAAAGGATATAGAGTAGAACATATATCTGAAATGTCATAGTCTTTACTCAAAAATGGTAATGGAGAAGATAGGTTTGGCGCGAAGGGTGTATTTTCAAGGTTTGTTTGTGGCCATATAGCATTTATTGTTGCCACGGTAACTAAAAGCTTCGTGGCACAACTAGGTCACCATACGGAACTTCTGTGTAAGTTTCGTCAAAATCGTACAATGTTAAAGGGTAGAAAAAGCCTGGACAGACAGAAGGACAGACAGACAGAAGGACAGACAGACAAACGCGACAAATAATAAGGGCCAATCTGTTTCGCTTGGACCAATGAATTCCAGTAGAGCTGCGTCAAAATACAAGAGTCTGACGATTAGACAATTAGGAGAACAGTTAAAAAAAGAGACGCGCTAAATTATCAGGAACGAAAAAGATATAATTTAACGGAAATTTAAAAAAGTTAAATAGGCTACATGTATACTGCAGACGTAGACCTAGGCCTAAATAAAAGTTTGATTAGCGCCCTTCAAGGGGAGGGTAAGCACTTCAGGGTGTAAAAATTGTAATTTTACCATTTTTTTTAGTTTTTTTTTTTATTTTGAATCTATAAACATCAATTTACATGGTGGTGGGTGCTTTCGTCTTTTTTTGTTGTTAAAATAATGATATTTGAAAGAGTACTCAAGGTTAAAAGGCTAGTTACGTTTTCTTGATTACAGATTTTTTGTGACTTGAGACATCTAGACACTAAATTTGGCCAAGATTTAGCACATATACCAATGTGTGCAAGAATTCAGCAACTAGCTGAAAGCAATTTTATTTGTTGCCCTATACAGGTACCATAGCAACGGCGTGTATGTTTCAAATAAAGAATTAATTACACAAATAGCTGTAAATTCTTTAGCTATGTGATTTTTTTTAGCTATAAACAAAATTGTTTATTTGCACAGTTCAGATGATAAGAAGATGATCCTGAAATTTTGATTAAAATATGTCCATAATTTTTTTTATATTTAGTGTTTCTAATTAAAATGCATTGTCAAAATCCAATATGGCCGCCATTACCATAGCAACTGGTTACCGTGGTAATACAATAAACCCGTATTTAATTTTCCCAGAGTACTGTTTTATATATGTGCAAATATCATTAAAATCCATAGAGTATTTCTTGTACCCACCCTGGAGTGCTTACCCTCCCCTTTAATATAATAATAAAAAATCTAGTTGATTGTAAGATCAAGTGCTTGGACATATAACTAAATGTAATGCGTTTTTCGGATATTTGCTAAATCACTTTTATTTACAACATTTATTATTTTGTATTTATTTATTTATTTATAGTACTGGTACATTAAAATTAACTATTGGACAATCACTCGACGTCTGGCTCTCATTCGGATTATGTAGGCCTACAGCACTTACTGCACAGTCTTTGTCATGTCACTTAGCTGTTTCTAACAATTTAACTTGGGTTTAACTAAAAACAACCAAGAAATAAGCCGCTATGTGAAAGATAATAAGTTTGTTTGTTGTTTGATTGGTGTTTAACGCCGTACTCAAGGGGTATTTCACCTATATGACAATCCTACTTGATATGGTGGAAAACCGGGAAGGAAACCACGGAAAAACCACCCCCGCTATAACCGAAGTCACCTATGTGACTCCCTCTGCACTTAAGCAAGTCCACTGGGGGAATAGAACTTGTGCGGTACATCGAAGGAGGATCGGTAGTCATGCCAGTCAGACGTTCTAACCACCAAGCCACGGCGCGGGCCCTGTTTTTTTGGTAACTTTTGGAGTTTTTTACCCTTGGCATTAACTTTTCTTCAGATCCAACCAACATGTATGTTTGTACGTTTCAAGTAAAATCAATTATCCACAAATTTCATCTATTCTAATTTTTTTATAACCCAAGTCAAGTTGGATGATTTGTTTGACTGATTCGAATTGCTTAATTTATTAGTAACAAAGGCTAACAGAACTCAGATCAGAAATAAACTATCAGCTATAAAGATAATAATGTAAAGTAAAAATGAGCTGCAAGTGTTAAAGAAATACAGAATTTTAAATCGTGTACATTTAAAGAAGTCCTACTGACCACAGAAAACAAAATAAAAATCAGCTGTTAAAAATAAAGTAAGAACATGCAGGCAGTATAGTAAGATCTTTCTAAATAGAAAATATAAAATGTTGTTTGGCAGATTTACACATGGTTAATACAAAACAGGTACGACAAACTAAAAGGAAGTTTGAGGCAGAGTATTAGGGGAAACATGGCTGGATGACAGAGGTCGGAGGGATCAAGTGCAGAAAGCCAGGATGAATGATAGCAAAAAAAAGTTTGATATCACTAAATATATCTACATTATTCAATATACCTATTGTACTATACATCTCATTCATTGACGTACAAAACTAAAAAAAATGGTAGCCTCAATATGGATGTCCAATACAAGTGTACTGAAGTCTAGCTCTGTTGCATTGGATATACTGTAATACGTAAATAGTGGCTTGATGAAAAATAACAGCTAGTATTAAGACAGAATAATGTAAACAAATGAAAATATTGGCTACAAAATAAAAGGTGCTATTTCTGGAATTTCCATAAACTAGTAAGCTCCACTTCATACAGCCAACAGAAGCATCTATTTGTCACTATGCAGTGTCTACTTAGTGCTGCCATCCAGGACCTGTCTGGAGATATTTCATGTTCCAAGCGCGCAACGAAACTCAAAGTTTTGTCATTTCCTGGCCGCCTGCAGCTGGGCCCCCAGATTCCGCAGAGGTGTTTGCAAGAGCATTTGCCGCTCTATTGTTCATCCTTAAATTTTGGAGTGATTGGTAGCTAGCGATTGAGGACACACTGTGGCTGTCATATCGTGTATCTAAACCCATGCGAAAAGCATTAACTACACGAATCTGAAAAACAGAAACAAACAGAAAAAACAAGGATCAGACCACAAAAAGGATAAAATAATAAAAGGAATGCAATAACACAAAATAAACCAAAACAAAGATCAAATACTAAGGGTACACTTGATGGATAATGAGAAGTTATATAAAGATTGATCACATACAAGATTGAAATAAAACCAAAATTAAAAAGTGTAGTCGAGATATGTACTAGATAGTTGAAACAGAGTCACAAACAGTGGATGCTAAACAAGCAATTATTAAGGAATCATACAAAACAAAACACACACATACAAATCACATAACCTTCACCCAAACCACACAAAGATAATGCCCATTTCCAAAAACCAAATCTTTCTGAGCCATATTTCCTGATAACTTCCCACCAGATAAAATAATTCTGAACTGAACAAAGTGTCCTGGAATTAAATCCAACTGAAATAGAGCTCTAACTAGACCACTTGTAAACGTTTCAACATAACTGTTAATAATTAAACCCACGCTCTACGATTTATACATTGTGTAATGAGCCAGCTATGTTTTGCTGAAGGACTACAAATCCAGAACAAGGGGAGATTACTTATATTAATAATATAAAAAGATAAGTCAAGGATGTAGTTAGCTCCCTTCTGTCTTCCGATGTATTACATTCTTGAATAAGTATGCCGATGACAAAGGCTATTGAAATCCCTGAGACCCAGTTAAGTTCAGTGAGAGAAAGACATGAATGACCAAAATAATACCATGATAAAATATTCTTTAATGTAAGTGAAAGAAATCAAAAGGTCTTTCTCTGTTAGACTCTACAGGGGCCAACAGCTGAGTTATGGGCCTCAATAATTTTTTAGCAAGCCCGAGAATTTGGAGTGTTAATAAAAGTGTTTCGAACAAAATGATCACAAACCGCAAATCTTAACATTCTTCAAGAGATTGGGAAATAGACTGTATTTAGGCTTATTTCACTAATTTGAGGACAGTCTAGCATGTAGTCTGCTAATTTTTGTCTGACTAAAAATTTATTTGAGGTTATTTGCTCAGCTGTTAGCTGCAATGTGAGGCAACCGACTTGAGACAGGGTTCCCACACTAAATAAGTAATTTTCAAGGGCTTTCCAGGAGCAAAATAATCTATTTTCCAGGACAAACTTTAGACTACATGTATTTTTAGAACAATAGTTTATAGGTCTATTCCTATACATGTATTTATTACAAATCCTAATAGACGTGTTTGGCATAGAGAGATTCAGCAAGATTTGGGGATGCGAGCATGCGCAATTCTAGAAGCCGTATTGAAATATCTCATTCTGACTTTCAGTCTGTATCATGACAACAATCAAGTCACTTCAGTACCAACCATGGTTGACCAGTGTCACCCAAAACTAAGACTACACCGAAATGTATTACTTTTTCTATTTTTTTCTACAAAACATAGGAAAATTTCAAGGCCATTTAAAGAATTATATTTTTCAGGGCATTCAAGGACTCCTAGGTAAACTTCAACTGATTGAGTATTTGTAAAAACTAAAGTAAAATTTTAGGACTTCATGGAGGCATGTGAAAAAAACTAAAGTAAAATTTTAGGACTTCATGGAGGCATGGGAACCCTGTCTGAGTACTGCTGCATAGTCAACATGCATTCTGATCTAAAGTGGCTTGTGGACAAAAATAACAACAACTAAAAGAAATTGACCAATTAAATTTAGGCATTATTTATATATATTGGTATATTAACATACAAATTTACATAATGTACACATTACTGGAATATCAAAATCAATTCCCACAATTTTGTTTTTGGTAATGATGCAGTGAGCCTACAAATGAATCCATTCTTACACATAATTCTAGAAAAGCAGACATATCTCACCCAGAAATATATATATATAAATATATAACTACATATGTATAATATCACAAAGAGATCACAAACTATCACAGTACTGAGCTGTGTACTAGGACATCAGATCACATCCACAGAAGCATCTTAGCTACTACAGTAATTCTATCAGTAGATACATGTATCTACTCTGTCTCCCAATAGAGACCCTTCAGCTAAACTGTATCACAAGAGTTTATCAATTTTAAAATTATAAAAAAAAACACACAAATCTAATCAAAATGAGAATGTCTGTTGGTCTTTTATTTTTAAAAATACCAACCAAGCAACAATCATGCTCCGATTTGTTTCTATAAACATTAAGAGGTTGGATGCTCAAAGCGCTGGTAAATTTAATCCTGGATTAAATACCGGTAGTGCATCTCTAATTTTCTGTTATTGATTTTAGCGGCTCATTGTCCTTGGACCAACTGAGTCAAGGAATATTGACTGATAAGTGTTTTACATTTAGTGATATTTCAGCTGCACATTATGTTTGTTAGATTAGCATTTAACATCGTGCTCAAGGGTATTTGGCTTATATGACAGATTCTCCACTTCTTACTCTGTTCTACTTAATATGGTGGAAAACCGAGAGGAAACCATGGAAAAAACATTTCGGCAATAGCTGAAGTCACCTTCTGTGACTTTTTTTTATTTAACTCAGACATGCTTAATACTAAGCAATGGCTGAGGCCTAAGCTGCCCATTATCAGACAATGAAGTGTATACTTATAATGTAAACTTAGCTAGTGAGATTGTTTTGAAAGTTCATCTTGTGAAGTGGCCCAAGACCAAAAGGCCAAAGTTTCAAAGACCGCTCATGAGCAGGTCAATAGACCGAGGCATGCAAATCTTTCTTTCTCTATGTTCAATTATAAAATATTTAATGTAAAGAATGTATCTACATTTTAACTCCACAAATTCTGATTAAGAAAGTGATAAAGGGCTTTAACAAATTTATTGCCAATTGACAGTGCTTCCTAATAAATGCATAAACTTTCAGCAAATTTTTTTTTATCTTTTATTGACGGCATAAAAAGAAACGATCAAACAACTATCTGATGGTAAAACTATATAATCAACTTGTACTAATAACAGAAATCCAGGTCTCTTTATTACCATCAGGTTGGGATACCTGTATAATATACAGAGAGAATGTATGTATACAAGTGAGCCATCTGTTGCAAAATCACAGGAATGTATCTGCATTTTATTATTAAATGGATCAATTAGTGTTTCTATAACTGTCAGATATCTAATACCTATATCACCGTGTTTACATTGAATGATTGCTTGGTGTTTAACGCTGTGCTCAAGGTTATTTCACTAAAATGACAGATTGTGGTGTATACAACACAACCACAGAAATGTGCAACGGTATGTAAATGATCCGTTAAAAATTAACAGCCCCTCCAAACACTGCTCTTACCCCAGAGAGTGGCAGCATTTACAACATAAGAATACAATTGACAACTTTCAACCTATATCATCACTAGGACTTCAGAACTTCCAGACTGCGTCTGTGATAATTGAAAGTACTGACAATGCATCTCCATTTTTTTTGCTCAACCTTACGGGTAAACATTTATTTCAAAGTATAATACCATTTTGAACACCACAAAAATAGAGTCAGCCTACACGTACAAACACAGAAATAGCAGTACCACAATAGGAATCTGTAGAAAATTAACTCTTGAGTTAATCACGGGTCTCCGATGATTTTTTTTATCCATTCTTGGTAAAGCATACACTGCTCAAAAAAAGAAAATTCCCATCACAAGGTTACTGGGCAATATATACAGATATACTGAATTTGTTATCAAGTTGTCTTTTACTTTAAAAAATTTCCCTAATTGGAAAATGGCGATGTGCAAGTGACACTTTTGCAAATGAAACCCGTTATAAGTAAATAAAAATCTAGTCAAAACATAACATTATATGATTTAAAAAGTTGGATAGAAAACAGTTTAACACTTGCCGATAGTATGGATAAATTTCGATGTCAACAATCATTAAATTGGCAAAATAATGCTGGTGGTCAAATGTTAATGCTGTGGCTAATATTCTTGATGGAGAAACTTTCTTTACAAAACACTCAATCTTTTAAAAGTAATACTGAAAATTAATTGTTTCAAGCATATATTCCCTGAAGCGCAAAGGCGTATGGTAGATTTGGAAACGGTGGGGAAAAACAGGTGAAAAAGCCTGTGAAAAACATAAACAAGCAGTGAAGGACTTAAAAAAGCTTAAGACATAAAACTTCTCTTTTTATTATAAAATCTTGGAATGCTTTTTGTCCAATTTCAAACAATTTGGAATACTGTTTATTATTAATGACACATCGTTTTAATGTTTAATGCTGTGTTCTGATCGTCCCTTAACCGCACAAACTATAGGAATGAATTGGAAAATACCACAGGTACTAAACACCTGCTCATCAACATTGTGAAATTATACAATAAAATAAAAAAGGTGGGAAAAATGTTCATTGACTTGGCAGATTCCTTGAAGGATCTAACCAACAATGCCCTGTTAAAAACTGGACCAAAGTGATCCCTGAAACAACAGGCAATTGTGTGCTGGTCACAAAAGTACCCAAAACAACTCCAAAGTTGGTTCTTGTAAAGAGATACATGTCAGTACCGAGTTCTTCTAAGGTAAACAATTTTTTAAAAAGTGCTTTGAAACAATGCTTTAAATATTATGAAATATAAACGAATACATAGACCATGAGAAAGATGGGTATGTCATTTGTATAATTATGGAAAACACTGTGTACACTCAGGCTGAAACATCGGTGAGGAATCATGTGATCATAATTAAAGTGCAAAATATGAAGTCTATATTAACACTTAACAAGACGAAGACACCAGACAGAATTCTAGAAGACCACCATAGATTTACACAGAAAATATATATATACCTTTAATCAAAAATCCTATGGAATGTATCAAGTAAAAAATTCTAGGACACCAAAAATGAAAGCCAAAGAGTACAAAATAGGAACAAAGACAAAATGAATGTCTTGTATACATATGAAATTCTTTGTGTTAGTGTGTTCATGAGCATTTTGTACAAGACTTGAAACATCTTTCTGCCATTTACACAATTCTAACCGAAAAGAGAGAACACAAAGCATACACTGTACATATACAATCTAACAAAATCATACATGTATTTGAAAACACTATTGCATCATAAGGTTCAGATCTTGTTTGACATGAACCGAGGCTAAAGCCAATAATAACCCAGTTTGTTGAAAAGTCCATTATTTATGCTTAGTGTTTGCTATGCCACCTGGTGTCAAAGGGAGTTTACTCTATGGAATTTATATAGAAGTTTCATGAACACAGGTCACATCAGCAGAGTGGTTGGTTGTCTTTGGAGGCGATTCTGCTGTAAGTTGAACAGGATTCACAGGCGCCAAAAGTGGTGATGGCTGCTTCTCTACCAATGGTACAATTTCAAAAGAGAGACTTTTAGACTTTAGAGAGGGTTCGACCGGCGTGCTGGCAGTCGTCTCTACATTATTGGTGTAGGAATTGCGTCCATTACGTGAGGAGCAAACGTGGAGCTCTGTATGGAATAGCTCCTCACTGATTGGTCTAGGACCGGGATGACTACGCGAACTACGTAAACTGTGAAAGCTGTGAAAACTGTGTACGCTCCTCTTCTCTTCCAAGTCTTCCAGTGTGCTCTTAAAAGCTCGAACAACTCTCAACTGTTAAACAAAAGAGAACAGTGGTTCGAGTCAACCGTGGGAATCCTACACCAAGACTCTGCCCCCCACAACACAACCTAGCAATCTCCAACGGCATGGCCTTTATACTACACCTAATAATTGTTTCTTTATATTATAATATTTCAGGATTAGTATGTACATGTAGTAAATAACAAGAAAATTAATAATAATAAAAAAATGAAATTAAAAACAAGATAGCATAATGTAAAAATCATAGGAGCTTCCAGGAAAAACGAATTTGTTCAAAGTTGAATGTATAAACCATGCAATGCAATTTCAGTGTAAAGCCTGGATGAGAGGGTAATCATTAAAACAAGGGTAAAACTTCAGTCATATTCTCCAAGTAAATCTGCAATATTATGGATTTTATGGGTATTCACAACCCTAAACAATAAAAGCATTCCTGATCAAAAGGAATTATCAAGAATTTGTTTGAAAAAAAATAAATGTCTAGTTCCTAAATCACATCTGAACACTTCATGCAGGATGGGAAACACGATGGGATAAATATAACAACTTGATTTGTAGATGAAAATAAATAAAACAAAGTTTCTTTTAAAAGAAGCAAAATAATGTCTTTTTTTTTTTTTTACAATGAATGCACTCACCTGAGGAATAAAAAAATGACGGCATATTAAGAGAGTGTGTCCTGTTTATTGGGAGACTTGAGCATTTTGTGACTGGGGTAACAAAAACAGTGTTTAAGTGGTGACGAGGAGTTTCCTCAATCCCAGATCTATGGAATTTCCAATTTGTAGACAGCAAGCGACAGGGAGGTTTTATTCAGGAGGCTTTTTTTTGTAAATGTTTAAATCTGTATCCATGGTTGTTCTGCAGCTGTCGGTTTCCTCACCATTACAACCTTTTGTTGAAGTAGTCCACTCATAACTTAGGAAGAAGGCAACTTCTGTGAGAAAATACTTCCCCTGACTTTATATGGGATTGAAATTCCTCTGTATGATATATCAGTCAAATATCTACCACCACATTATGTCAACGACAACACAGATAACAACAAAATAATCACAAAATCCAAGTTTTGATCAAAACAGCTAAAGCGCCATTAAACTGGGCGGAGAAAGGGAAAGGACACTACAATATAAACCACTTGTCTGAACTACTGGAAAATCTCAAAACAAACAAACGAAACAAATTACTACAACAAAGAAATGACTGAACACAGACAATTACTTATTTGTTTATAAACGTCTAGAGGACATACGTGACATACACACTTACAGATTACGACCACACATGACACACACATACATTACGGACTGATCAAAACACATCACAGACTCAGCAGGACTGTCACAAAACTAACATAAACATGGTACAAACACAGGTCAAGGTTTAAAAGAGAGGCAGGAAAGGAAAAACCACATACCTGTTGCTGTAATCTGGTTAACCCTCTAACCCAGAGAATCTGCCCACGTCGGCCCATTGTGTCCGACTCCAGTGGGTGCAGCTCGTCTCTGCCCTCCACATCATCCAGAGAGCTATCAGGAGGCGGCTGTGAGAAACAGGAGAAAAACTTCTTGGGGAGCCTATGAGTGGGGATTGAAGTGATCAACTGAAAAATACAAAAACAATATTTCAGATAGGCCGAGTAGTCCTGTTGGCAGACATTTATTGATAAACAATTCAACAATACAGAAAGTGTGGGTGCTAGACATTTACTTCTGGAAATTTGCTGACTTGAAATCAATAATACAGAAAGGCAAGGCTCTCTCAGAGCTTTTCTGCACTCAGAGAGAGGATGAGAGGTCTAAATAGTAGATATTTACTGCCAGCAATATTGTGCCTTAAAAACAATAATACAGAAAGGCCGAGTGTTCTGGGTGGCTGACATTTACTTCTGTCAATTTGCTGTCTTGAAATCAATAATACAGAAAGGCAAGGCTTTCTCCGAGGCTTTGTCTAAGTGGTAGATTGATTGATTGATTGATTGGGGTTTAACATCGTACTCAGGGGTATTTCACCTATATCTAAGTGGTAGATATTTACTGCCAGCAATTTGGTGCCTCAGAAAAAATTTTGTTATACAGAAAGGCTCATTTGTCTAGGTGACTGACATTTACTGCTGGTGTATTATTACATAATTGCTCAAAAAGCAATATTTCAGATACATGTAAGCCGAGGGGAGTATGCATAGCTAACAAGTGTTGGTGGTGATTTAGTGCCAAACTATGAACCCTGCACAATTTTCAGAACTAGTGTATGTTTTATCTAAGAGATTGTTATTCCTATTTAAAACACTGGAAAAGCTAATAATTATTAAGATTGGTTGAAGTTTATTGGGTAGCCTTGTTTAAGTCCGACAAGACTAACCTAGAAGACATTTCGGTGTAAGAAAATTCTTTTTAGGAGTATATTTTGACCATGTACATTTTTGGGGATTTGGCATTTCATAAAATTTCTGTGTGTACTTTAATTGCGTATTGGTGTATTCAATATAAATTCGGCGAACAAAAAACACAGGGTAGGCAGATCTGATGATGTCACCAACAAGATAGTTAGGGGTACCCGATGGAGAGGTGATAGTTGAGTAAGAATAACCTCTGATGTCATTTTGAAACCGAATCAAACTAGTGTGCTGTCGCCTTCAGTGATGAGGGTTTTGACGAGGTGCCAAAATGACGTCAGAGGTTAATGTCACTTAACTATCACCGATACAGAGATTCTAAATACCGTTCTAATCCGATAAAATTACAAAACCAAACTTCAAAACTGGCTGTTGTTTTATTATACGAGGAAGACTACGATTGATTAATTGATTGATTGGGGTTTAATGCCATACCCAGGGGTATTTCATCTATATGACGGCGTAGGGAGACTAAGAATTGAGAAAAACAGCCATAGAAAGTCTTCAACCAATCAGACGTGCTTGACCTCTGAAACCTCCAAGTGCCTTCAATGATTTGTAGAACATGAATACTAGCTGATGATAGTTTTAAACCTAAACAAAAGCCTCTAATATTGGTTGATTGATTGATTGGGGTTTAACGCCGTACTCAGGGGAATTTCACCTATACGACAGCGTGCCAGCCCCATGGGTGTAGGAAACCACCGTTCACGTCACTGGCAACATGAAAGAAGAGACACAAAAAGGTGGAAA
>JAVFBY010108450.1:0-11987 GCA_034781015.1 Tonicella lineata
CGCCAGAAAAAAAAAGCGCAGTCGCGCCAGTTCGTGCATATCAAATAGCTCTGGGACATGTTTAATCACGGTTAAGTCGCGCTAAAAGCTCGCCACATGTAAAGTTAGTTCTACTATGTACTGTAGACTTACCAAAACTGGAAATCTCGTCAAATCCTCTGAGTTGCGGTATTTAGTAAGATCAGTGTAATGGCCTCACCCAACGTGCCATTTACTAAACTAATGTTTCAGTCTGCATCCTGGGTAGACTAAAACAACTGGTAATCTCGTCAAATCTCCTGCTTTGCCGTATTTGGAGAGATTAGCGTAAAAACCTCACTCACCATGTCATGAAATATATGTGCAACAAGGTGGAGGGTCCTACGACACATGGTTAAGTCTATTACTTGTTCGCAAGATCTGTATTTTATCGTTTCTGGTCACATTGAACTTTGATCTCTTAAAATTAACAGGGGTCCATGTCATAGGGGCATGTACACCACGTTTGATGATCCTACAATTAATGGCTCAGTCTGTATCCTAGGTAAACTAAAACAACTGGATATCTCGCCTGCTGCGTGATGTAGCGATAGTTGGCGAGACAAGTCACACACCATGACGTAACACGCCACGTTACCATCCCACCTGCTCGTGTTCCACGGTGACCTCGCACATACCCATGTCTATACATAAAAACGATATCACATCAAGAGTTCAAATGTCAATGCTCTTATCCTACTACTGCTCCTGTTAAAAGTCATGCCGAAATTTATTTCAATAGGGGTTAAGAACGTTTTGAGTAAAAACGAAAAAGTGTCTTATTGAAATAAATTATTTCACTAGGGGTTACGATTGCAACCCCTATTGAAGTAATACTTCACTAGGGGTTACAATTGTAATCCCTATTGAAGTTATTTATTTCAATAGGGGGGATTACTTCAATAGGGGTTGCCACAGAGTCAGCTTGTTTTTTCTTGAATCCAACACTTTGGCACTTTACAAATAGACCTTTACACCTTGAGTAGTAAACAGTCTCAGTGTGATTTGAACCGATGAGTGCCCTACTCCTTTAGATTTAAATTTCTTGAACTCCTTCAAGTCATTCCACCCACTTGGTCCTCAAGCCATAATATGAATGAAACGTTAAGCACGTCATTAAACCCAAATCAATTAAACAAACACTGTTGATGTTAAAGTGTAAAAAGTAGGCATTTTTCTTTTTAATGGGTGCGTCTAGATTTAGAGATGAAAAAAAGCCTTTACCTTTAACAATACTAATTAATTAGGCTGTTATTAAACAATGCTAATTGGGTGGGATGTTTTTTGGTCCTTGGTCATTGTGTTACTGTGTACAATTAACATTTGTTCTGTTTGGCTCAGTGAGAATGTATTCACTTCTATCAATGCACACGTTTGTTTTGTTTACAGAGAACTAAATTTGTTTACAAACGAATTGCGGGTAAGCTATCGGCCCACCTGAGTCAACAAAAAGGACAACGCTGTCTGATACAGTGGTAAGGCCAGTGTTTCTGTATGTGGTTTGCAGGACAAAGTTTATAAGATTAAAATAGAATTGTACAGAAATTTAAAAAGGTGTATTATATAGCTGAACTTTCACATTAAGTCATATTATGAACGACGATATTATTGGGATGAATTTAAATTCGTGATGATTCATTTTATAAATACAGGAAGACAGTTATTACGATTTTTTAAATATACATTTTGTATATATTCTATTTGTTTGATTGACGTTTAATGCCGTACTCAAGGGTATTTCACCTATATGCCAGCCCAATGGGTGGAGAAAACCATCAGAGGACAGGGAAAAACTGGACACTACAACAAATCTGCCTTCGAGAACCCCGGGGCATTAGGAAACTACCAACCATCAACACGTACATGTACATAGTCATGTGGCAAGGTGATTGATCCACTCACGTCATTCATATGTTTCACTAAATTAGATAAGAAGACAAATTAGTGATAAACTATAGGAGTACTACAGGGCTGCATCATATCATGCTTTCTTTACTCTTATAATGATTAAAATCAGTGCCAACTGGTTCGGTATGTTTTAATAATGTGTTTGCTTGAGGGGTAATTACTTCCCATTGAGCAAGCCTTAATTGTCTGTGTGTTTGTTGATATTATATTCAAGGGCTTGTCAATTATATGACGACATTGTATGGCAAGCGTTTGGTGATAACAAGTAAGGGAACTTCGTTAAAACTACCCCTAATTTAATTTCCGCATATACTGTGGACGTGTGGCCTTGAACCGGAGTTGTAAATTGGAGAGGGGACACTAGATTACCACCTCCTTTCAGAGCTTAGAAGCTTAGATGTGTCAACCATGGTATTCAATAGTTTAAATATACAGCTGTTAGATGGTGATAATAATAGATTGACTGTGTCAAGAAGACTTTAAAAATTACTCTTTTTTTTCTTGCTATTTAAAAATTCTAAATTTCCAAATCAAATCCAATGAGCACGACAGGTAGACAAAATTGCTCGAACCGATATTCACTAGGGCTGACAGTTTATTGGACAAGGTGTTCAGTAGGCCAAGGGCAGATAGCATGAAGCGAATACGCTTTTATTTAAACGTGAGTGATCTCATTTAGGAAAAAACTTCAGAACTAGGTTTAATCGCGAAAATGTTTAAAGTTTATGAACAAAGTGTAATGCTACGTTAAATCGTTGAAATATGAAGTTCGTGACACTTTAAAATGTTCTTAAGGTCTTGCTGGACCACTTCGGTTAAAATTTGACAACATTTTTTTTCTCCTTAAAATAAAAGTATAGTTTTCAAACTGTATGCTGTCAAAAAAATTATATCGAAATTCGTATTAGAAATAGTTCAATTTAAGATTACAATTATTAGTTTTCATGTGAGTAAATTTTGTCTGTGGAACAGGTGTTAAGAATTAAGGGATGATCTATGCTAAGAGCCCCCTGCTGGTCGGACTCCTTACCCTTTGCAATTTACCCCTTAATCTTTAATCGGCGTTTTGAGGCATTTAATTTGTTTAGCACATTCTTCATTTCGATACCCTATTTCTCGAAAACCGCTCATCATAAAACATCAAATATGTTTCATTGTAAAGAGCCCAGTGTGTGCTATAAAACGGTGCCTCAGATTGTATAAGTTCGTCCTACCTTTTTTTAAATATGCTCTGAAAGATATTTTTGCGTTTTTTTTTTTAGCTTCACAAAGGTTGTATAGACGAAAAGTTCTACTGAATTTGTTCTAAGCAAAACTTTAAAAAAAAGTGAGGCACCGTTTTAGTTTATGTATCACATAAACCTATTTATTGGGTGATATACATATTGGACTCCTAGAAATAGGCTTCGAAAAATGCACTATATTTTTCTGTCGAGGCGCAATCAAATTGCAATTCATATAAAAATAGTAATTCGATCTTCAAGACATGTACATATTTATATTTCTGAGAATTTAAGCTTTCCATAAATATATAGATATATATGCTTCTGATTGATATTCATTGTCATAATAAGCTTTGAAAAAACATTTGGCTCAAAATCGACCTAGGGGTCCAGCAAGACCTTAAGTCAAAATCTTCTTCGTAAAATAGGCATAGGTCCCCATGTATGGTCATCTGAGACCATATTCCACCACATAGAGACATTTTTATTGCTGTATATGACCAATATCGAGCACCGCTTATATACGTGAATAACAAACAAAGTGTTGATTTCAAATATGATATATTATATACAGTATTAAGAGGTAGGAAAATAAATAACAAAAAAAACGGTTACAGTACATCATCAGAAATGTTCTTTTTTAGATATAAATAATAGAAAATACATTCCCTATATAAACATTGACGAGAGTTTCAAACGAACTTGTTTTAATTATTGCAAAAAAGAGACGACAAAAGTTATAAATCGCATTATATCGAAAGACATTTCTTAAGCAATAAATACATATGAGTTTAGATTAAGACTTCATAATTGTAGATATATATATATATGTAGAGTGTTGGTCCTGGAAACTAAAGGCCGCGGGTTCGATTCCCGGCGAAGGCATGGTAAATTGTCTTTCTCTACATTTAAAAAATATATATAATATAAAATAAAACTGGTCATGTATGGATATGTTCGGATACGACCAGAAACGTGCAACAGACATATATCATAATTATGTCGTGGGGCTAACATATACTTCAATGCGTAACATTTTCGTTTTCAAATTGTAACATTTCATGACTCTATACATGTTGGTTGAAAAAATCGACTGACATTTTCAAATCGTCCACAGGTTGCAATGAGCACGTTGAAATACAGTTGACCACATTGTTTAATTGTCTCTACGCCATCGTTGCATTCGTAGAAAGTGTGGCAGTCGTCAGGGTTGATTGCTCGACCTCCTACTATCCCTGGCGGGCAAATCCCCGAGGAAGCAACAGTGGCTGGGAAAAAGTAAATGATATAATGTCAGTATCACAAATTCTTGGAAAATGTCAATTTAATATTGAATGAAATCTAATCCTTTTTAAATATATTAAAAGATTGCACATACATTGTGAACAAATGGTATTTTTAATATGATCAATAATGAATTGCAAGTTAATGGGAAAATTTGTAAAACTGTATTCATAGAAGTTTTAAGATACACTATGAGAAACATGCCTGCATTTAGCATAAGCTTAAGTTAATTAATAAAAACATTTAAAAGAAGATAAAATTATTCACTGTTAATAAGATATGGTATAACATTGATCATTGTTAGTTTAGTATAGAAACAGAAGAAGGAAGTGAGAGAGACATCGAGAGAGAGTAATCGATCACAAGGAACATGTATAGAGTTTTGTGAGAGCCACGAACGTCATATCAAAGGCAGTCAAATTAAAAAGTAATACCTAGTACATAAGGAATATATTTTAAAACAACACAAAATGTGTTAAATATAGTAAGGATGGTAGATATAGTTGATACTTTATATTTATAATTTCAGTAATGAGCAAGTGTTTAGATCCACCATACATTTGTTATAGATACAGTACTAAGAATTTAGGTTATTTTATTCATGAAACACATTGCCTGACCAACCCAAGCTTTTGATACACCACTGAAACACATTATTAAAACAACTTAATGTTTTAGTATTATAAACGCTTCTATTGTTTTTAAATTATCATAAATGTAATTTTCCCAACTCAACAAATACACCATCAAAATTAAGTTAATTCACTGAACAGCTTTAGTAAAGCGATAAAGAAAATTTGAATGAGTTAAAAGTTGTAAGCCTTGATATTTCGACTTCATTTTAGTATTTAAGAATTTCTTCACTGCTTTAAACAATAGAAAGATGTGTTATAGCTTACTTGTTGATGAATCTGTTGAACGTTGGTAGATCCTAGTTGTTTGTGAATTAGACAACAATGTTGTTGAATCACTGTGAGCTGAATCCGCACCACTCACGAATGTTACGTTCACTCCTCCGGGATGATTAGAATTACTTTCAGACGTAAATGGAATCGCAGGATTTGTAGTTTGTTCGCCTGTTAAGGACTGTGTCCTCTGAATCGTGTTTGATGGGGACCCATAAAATAATGTAGTGTGGGTTGCACTCGAATCTATCACAGTTTGGCTATCACTAGTCTCTGTAGTGTGCGTTTCTGAAGAAGCACTTGATCTTTCAAGATATTCCTCAGTAATACTTAAAGTTTCATTTGCCATTTGCACGCTAAGAGTTCTGATTAAATCAGTTGTTACAGGAATTGGTGGCGTTGTATCGGCTAATACAGGCGCTGTTCTGTTAGATGAAATAAACTTGTCAATAACAGTTACTTGTCCATCAGTAGAGGGATCGACGAATATGCCTTTGGGTGTAGCTGATACACCTGATAAATCAGCGGATATCTTGTCTTCGTTATATTTTGAAGTTCTGACAAGTGAACTTGTAGTATATAATTCAGAGATCATAGTTTCATCGTCTTTTGACACAGCTTCGTTCGATGTGTTGGCTTTATCTCTGATGGTTACGTTCACGTCGCCAAATACTGTGCTTACACTTACAGTTTTAAAAGCGCTGACAGGAAAACTTTGATGAGTTGAAACTATGTTAGTAGACGCACTCGAGAATATGCCACCAGTTAAAGGAACAGTCGTTTCATTACCTAAACCCGTTGTTTGGTTTTGTTCAACAAAAGATGCCTGGGTAGATGTTTTCGATATTAAGTCTGTGCTAGTTGTCGTAGCAGAACTTACATCCCTTTTTGTACTGTTAGTATTTACAGGTAGAGTTGCATCGGTATTAACCATAATACTGTTACTAACGCTAGACAAGCCATCGGCAGCTATATTTGCCGTTCTGGAAGGGCTCGTGTCTTCCGATAATGTTGGCGGAAGGATTGTTCCTAAAGTTGTTTCCACTGGAGGAAAGGTCATGGTTACATCTATTGTCGATTGTGTACGAGGTACAAACCCAGTTGTGGATCTCAACACAACTTCATGAGTCGTTTTCATTTCACTTATATGCGCAGGATCAGCAGTGCCGTCGCTTGGTGAAAGTGTAGACAATATCACTTTATCCGGTACTGTTGTTTGTGCGGCTTTATCCACCTCATATGTGAACAAGGAATCGCTTGAGACTGCTGTAAAGAAAGTTGTTGGCGAAGCTCCAATATCACTGGTATTGCCAATTGTTGAACTATCAGATTCTGTTATGTCACTTTGTTTTTCAAGAATATTCGTTGACAAAGTTTGCTCTTGGTATGTTGCAGTAGCATATGTGTTTGTTAAATCAAATGTAGTGTCCGTTCCACTGAGCGTTGTCACTCTAGTACTTTGTGAAGAGTCAGTTGTGACATCACTTGTTAAAAGTGTAGACAATGTCACTCTGGCTGTTGATGTTGTTTGTGATGCATTATTAATCTCATCTGTTTGCAAAACATCGGTTGAGCCTACCGTCGCGAAAGATGTGGACGAGATTCCAGAATAAGTGACATTGTCAATTGCAGTGACACCAGTAGGTACTGTATCAGTTGAAACGCTTGTAGAGATTCCATCCTGAACCGGTGTTGTAACAAAGTCCATGGTGGCGTTCTCTGCTGATGTGCTTGATGAAAGCCATGACGAAGTCCTATCATCTGTGCTTGTTAAATGAAATAGTGTGTCCGTTCCACTGGGCGTTGTCGCTCCAGTACTTTGCGAAGAATCGGTTGTGATGTCTTGTGTCAAACGTGTAGACAATGTCTTACTGGTTGTTGGTGTTGTTTGTGTAGCATTACTAATCTCATCTGTTGCCGAAAAGTCGCTCGAGACCGCTGTCACAAAATGTGTAGGCGTCGTGCCACTATCAGTGGCGTTGTCAGTTGTGGAGGCACTCATAGGTTTTGTGTCAGTTGAACGATTAGTAGAGATTCCGTCCACGGCCGGTGTTGTTACAACGTCGACTGTGTCGTTGTCTGGTGATGTGTTGGTTGAAAACAATGACGAAGTCACGGAATCTGTTGTGTCATTCGACGTGAAAGATGTTTCTTTTTCAGGAATATTTGTTGACAAAGGCTCCACTTGATCGGTTGCAGTGTCATCTGTGCTTGTTACTTGGAAAGTTGCGTACGTTCCACTTGATATTGCCGCTCCAGTACTTTGTGGAGAATCGGTTGTGATGTCTCGTGTCAAACGTGTAGACAATGTCACATTGGTTGTTGGTGCTGTTTGTGTGGCATTACTTATATCATCTGCTATCGAGAAGTCGCTTGAGATCGTTGTCACAAAAGATGTGGGTGTCGTTCCAGTATCAGTGGCATTATCTGTTGCAGAGGCATCCGTAGGTTCTGTTTCAGCTGAAAGGTTGGTAGAGATTCCGTCCACGGCCGGTGTTGTTACAAATTCAATTGTGTCGTTCTCTGATGATGGGTTGGTTGAAAACAATGACGAAGTCACAGAAACAGTTGTGTCATTCAACATGACAGATGTTTCGTTTTCAGGAATATTTGTTGGCAAAGGCTCCACTTGGTCAGTTGTAGAAGCATTTGCGCTTGATAATTCAAATGTAGTGTCCGTTCCAATAGGCGTTGTAGCTTTAGTACTTTGTGAATAATTAGTTGTGTCGTCGGTTGATAAAATCGTAGACAGTGTTTTATTTGTTGTTGGTGTTGTTTGTGTGACATTACTAATCTCATCTGTTGTCGAAAAGTCGTTCGTGACCGCTGTCAAAAAAGATGTGGGCGTCGTTGCAGTACCAGTGGAATTATCTTTTGCGGAGGCACCCGTAGGTTCTGTGTCAGTTGAACGATTAGTAAAGATTCCGTCCAATACCGGTGTTGTTACAACGTCGATTGAGTCGTTGTCTGGTGATGTGTTGGTTGAAAACAATGACGAAGTCACGGAATCTGTTGTGTCATTCGACATGAAAGATGTTTCGTTTTCAGCAATGTTTGTTGACAAAAACTCCACTTGATCAGTTGTAGTAGCATTTGTACTTGTTAATTCAAATGTAGGGTCCGTTCCAATAGGCGTTGTAGCTTCAGTATTTTGTGAAGAATCACTTGTGTCGTCGGTTGGTGAAAGCGTAGACAATGTCTGATTGGTTGTTGGTGTTACTTGTGTGGCATTACTAGTCTCATCTTTTGTTGAAAAGTCGCTCGAGACCGCTGTCACAAAAGATGTGGGCGTCGTGCCACTATCAGTGGCATTGTCAGTTGCGGAGACACCCGTAGGTTCTGTGTCAGTTAGACGATTAGTAGAGATTCCGTCCACGGCCGGTGTTGTTACAACATCGTCTGAGTCGTTGTCTGGTGATGTGTTGGTTGAAAACAATGACGAAGTCACGGAATCTGTTGTGTCATTCGACGTGAAAGATGTTTCTTTTTCAGGAATATTTGTTGACAAAGGCTCCACTTGATCGGTTGCAGTGTCATCTGTGCTTGTTACTTGGAAAGTTGCGTACGTTCCACTTGATATTGCCGCTCCAGTACTTTGTGGAGAATCGGTTGTGATGTCTCGTGTCAAACGTGTAGACAATGTCACATTGGTTGTTGGTGCTGTTTGTGTGGCATTACTTATATCATCTGCTATCGAGAAGTCGCTTGAGATCGTTGTCACAAAAGATGTGGGTGTCGTTCCAGTATCAGTGGCATTATCTGTTGCAGAGGCATCCGTAGGTTCTGTTTCAGCTGAAAGGTTGGTAGAGATTCCGTCCACGGCCGGTGTTGTTACAAATTCAATTGTGTCGTTCTCTGATGATGGGTTGGTTGAAAACAATGACGAAGTCACAGAAACAGTTGTGTCATTCAACATGACAGATGTTTCGTTTTCAGGAATATTTGTTGGCAAAGGCTCCACTTGGTCAGTTGTAGAAGCATTTGCGCTTGATAATTCAAATGTAGTGTCCGTTCCAATAGGCGTTGTAGCTTTAGTACTTTGTGAATAATTAGTTGTGTCGTCGGTTGATAAAATCGTAGACAGTGTTTTATTTGTTGTTGGTGTTGTTTGTGTGACATTACTAATCTCATCTGTTGTCGAAAAGTCGTTCGTGACCGCTGTCAAAAAAGATGTGGGCGTCGTTGCAGTACCAGTGGAATTATCTTTTGCGGAGGCACCCGTAGGTTCTGTGTCAGTTGAACGATTAGTAAAGATTCCGTCCAATACCGGTGTTGTTACAACGTCGATTGAGTCGTTGTCTGGTGATGTGTTGGTTGAAAACAATGACGAAGTCACGGAATCTGTTGTGTCATTCGACATGAAAGATGTTTGGTTTTCAGGAATATTTGTTGACAAAGGCTCCACTCGGTCGGTTGCAGTGCCAGCTGTGCTTGTTACTTGAAAAGTTGCGTCCGTTCCACTGGATATTGCCGCTCCAGTACTTTGTGTAGGATCAGTTGTGATGTCTCGTGTCGAACGTGTAGACATTGTCACATTGGTTGTTGGAGCTGTTTGAGTAGCATTAGCAATCTCATCTGCTGTCGAGAAGTCGATTGACACCGCTGTCACAAAAGATGTGGGCGTTGTTCCAGCATCACTGACATTGTCTGTTGCGAAGGCACCCATAGGTTCTGTGTCAGTTCGACGGTTTGTTGAGATTCCGTCGACGGTCGGTGTTGTTACAAAGTCAATTGTGTCGTTCTCTGGCGATGTGTTGGTTGAAAACAATGAAGTCACAGAATCTGATGTTCCATTCGACATAACAGTCGTTTCGTTTTCAGGAATATATGTTGACAAAGGTTCCACTGCGTCTGTTGCATTGTCATCTGTGCTTGTTAGTTGAACTGTTGCGTCCGTTCCACTTGATGTTGCCGCTCCAATACTTTGTGAAGAATCTGTTGTGATTTCTCGTGTCGAACGTGGAGACAATGTTTTATTGGTTGTTGGTGTGGTTTGTGTGGCATTGCTTATGTTATATATGGTCGAGAAGTCGCCTGAGCTCGCTGTCACAAAAGATATGGGCGTCGTTACAGTATCAATGGCACTGTTATTTGCAGAGGTACCCGTACGTACTGTTTCAGTTGGAAGGTCTGTAGAGAATCCGCCCTGAACCGGTGTTGTCACAAAATCGATGGTTGTATTCTCTGATGGTGTGTTTGATGTCGAAGTTGAGGTAGCATCTGTTCTTGTTAATTGAAATGTTGCATCCGTTTTACTGGCTGTTTTGCTAATATCAACGGGTTCGGTTGGATTAGACACGCTCTCCAAAGATGTGGTGGTGCTTTGGGTTGCGACATATCTGCTCTCCGTGATACTTCCAGTAGCGTTGCGTTTGTTCTGAGATTCAGTTTCCAACCGCAAGATATCTGAAGTAGTTAATGGTGATCTACCTTTCGTGGTGTTTGATTCTTCTGGTATTGGTGTGCTTTGTAAAAGATAAGTACTGGTTAAATTATTAGGGGTAAGTGGATTTATTGGCGTCGTTTTATCTGATGTGTTGACAGGAAGTGTTTTCGATGTGCGCACAGTGTAGTATTCTGTTGGAATATTTAATGAAGTTTTGTTTACTGGTCTGTGCTTTGTTGTCTGTGGTCTTACTGTGGGGTTCTGGGGTGGCGGAGGCCGCACTGTGATTGGAGTTGCCGGTCGAGTGGTAGCAGTTGGAATTTCACAATTCACCATATATTCATGATTACATGTCAGTATCGATTGGTCCCAAAATGTACCAGGGCCACACTCGAACTCCCACACATACAACCCAATACAACGTATAAATTTACGACAATTGTTTGGGTGAGGGTGATAACCGGAGGGCTTGTTTATACAATATCCAAACTCGAGACGTTGTGCGTTGATTTGCGAAAGGTTCACTGAAATGCAGAAACATATTAAAAATTACAATTGGTTTGTTGGAATTGTAAAACACATTTTTTAAATAAATACTTAGAGTCATATTATCCTAGTGGTGTATTAGAACTTTTCTTTCTTCCAATGATTACCATCATAAGCAGCATACGTTGATTTGTAATTTTATTTAATTCAAGTTGTTTTAAACACTGGATAAATTTTAATATTTAGTTTAACATGAAAGTTGAACAAGTATGTAGTACGAAAATATCGTCTGCGCAAAAATTGTTCTTTGATCGAAAGTTTAACTATGTATTGGTTTATTTATTTTATTCCTTGATTAGTACATTTTATTTATTTAAATTTATTTATTCATATATTTATGTTCCGTAACTTATTGTTCATTTATAGGTTTGAAATTTTAATAATCTTTCTATTTATAAATATTAATGCACAGAAAGCTGTGTGTATCTATGTATTTTATTTTTTTCTGGGCTATCATATAAGAAGAGTTGTAAATGTACGCCTAATTTGTTTTCCGTCACACTACAGTTACTCTCGCACTACATCAACTGAAAAGCGTTAACAGGTTGCGATACAATGAAGAGAAAGTTATGCTTAAAAAATGTAAGTCGTTTTGTAGAATTTTACTAGATTTTGCAATATAAAGGGCTGTTCAACTGACACGTGCAGTGCCTACAAAACAAAAGGAGGCTATATTAACGCTTGACGCAAAATGGAGTTAAAAAGTTGTCAAATTCG
>JAVFBY010108561.1:0-11987 GCA_034781015.1 Tonicella lineata
AGCAATTTGCAATAAAGTGACTACAATTTTGCAGAGCTGCCAGGTACATTGTACATTGCCCTTCCCTAACATCATTGATGCCTTTAGTCACAAAGTACAGGAAGGCAATCCAAATGTTCAGTTCTTGCAGAGCTCCCCTACTCCCTGGTGAGCACTCTTTTGCTTTTCATTAGAGCACAGCGTGATGGTATTTGGGACCTCGACATGTATGCCTTCAGAAGGATGCTACCGTTATTCTTTAGGTATAACCACACCCATTATGCTAGATGGGTACCATTTACATGACAGAAATGAACATTCTTCCACCAGAAGTACTTCAGGGATTCCAGGCAGGAAATTTTGTTATTAGAGATTCTGACCGGAAACTCAATCAAGTATCACCTGATCATAGCCAAGAATGGCTAAATGCCACTGGAAAGAAGACTGGGGGAATTGTTGGCATCACAAGAAATATCACTGCATTAGGACGATGGGCACTCTCATATAACTTGAGAACTTGCATATCAAGTAAAACTAGACAAATGCTGATGATCGACCGAAGGAGAGTGAGTATGTGTACACAGAGCTTACACCATCATGGAAACAGCCTGACATCTTTGATGAGGAAAAACTTGTCTCTGCTTTCAAACGATTCAATGTTTTTAGCGAAGGTATGTCATCTTCTGTACTTCAAAATATTGCTGCTAAGAATTTGGAATCAGAGAGCATTCATCATTCTTTGCAGCTGGATGATAATCAACGCCTTCTGCAGCCTCCTGATAGCACAAGCCATGTAAATTTCAATGCCGCATTATACAGGAACAAAGCTCAAACTTTCTCAACTCGGTATAGTGTAGATTGCAAAGAAAGCAAAGGCAAAGAAACAACCATCAAGGCAGATAGAAATATTCTACAGCGACTTGTGACAGCTTCTAAGGCCAAATTGAGGACCAAAGTGTTCCTCTACCGGACAATTGGACAAACTTTCTCTCGCTAGGAGAGAACAAGGCAAATCTTGCAGAGTTCCTCTATCTGCAGCTCATTACAAATGCTGCGTATATTGCACCCACAACACTTGTGGCGGCTGGAGGTTTCCTACAAATAACCGACGTCAAATCTTCAGATCCAGAGATGGACGTATCTCCCCTACAGGCCAACCACGATGGGGCGGATACGCGTCAGGCGCTTCGTTGCTGTCACGCAACTGCTGGAACAGTGGTGGTTTTAGTGCGTGACACTGACATTCTCGCCTTGCTAGCTGACCACTTTGATAAGATGCCATGCACTCAACTGAGGATGAAAGCAGGGACTCTCAAGAAACCAAAATATATTCCCATCCAAAAACTCTACCAGGAACTCCCACCCAAGTTGAAGCTTTGCTGCCGTTCCACGCAATCACTGGTTGTGACAGTGTGTCACAGCTTGCAGCCCATGGCAAAAAGACAGCCTGGAAGGTGTTTCAAACACACAGCCAATTGTTGACAGGTCTAGGTACAGGACTAGCACCGAAGATGTAATTAACAATGCGGAATGCTATATATGCCGACTGTACAAGGTACCTGATGATGTGGAGACATTCAACAAGGCACGAGCAATATTCTTCCTTTAAGGGTTGTCCACAGGAGACTCTGCCACCAACATCAGATGCAGTTAGGCTACATATAAGGCGCGCGCATTACCAGGCTCTTATATGGAAACAAGCAATCGTTACTACTCCAGTTCTTCCTCAAGTAACAGACATGGGATGGACATACATCGATGGGAACTTGGTTCCAAAGTTAATGACGCTATCTCCAATTCCTAAGGCATGTCGTGAGATAGTAACATGTGGATGTACCAAAGGATGTATACGAGGCACTTGCAGCTGCAGAAAAGTTAAGCTAACATGCACTGGAGGATGCGCATGTGCATACAACAGCCAACAAGAGTGCAGAAACAGAACAGACTAAGGCATTAATCACTGTACTTTGCTACAGGAAAGTAGAAAGTAGAAAATGGGTGCAAGATACTAATGGGAAAAGTAAGCCAAAGTAACACCATAGCCAGAAAATGCCAATATTGACATGTTTCATGAGTTTAATATTGTAAAGTATAATTACTAAAAGGCGGCCATTTTGAAAAATAGCCCTTTGTTATAAGGACTTGGTGATTTAATAACTCAGTATCATTGTTTTGGTTCTAAAGAAAATAAAAACATCAAAAAGTGCATGTTACCAGAGTAAGTGGAGTACAGATAAATAAACCCCGTGAAATTTACAAACTAATGGCGGCCATTTTGAAATTTGATATGATGATTCAACCAAACAGGTTACAACATAAGTCACAACATATTTGGAATCTTCAGTATCATAAACATGTGTATTGCCGCCATTTTTAACCTTCTGTGTTGCCCAAAATTCAAGTTATATCAAGATATATGTTGAAAATGGCGGCCATTTTGTTTTTTGAAATTTGAAAGTGAAGACTCCAAAACTGAACCGGTTAAACAGCAGATTTGCATTAAGCACCCTCTTATTGTCCTAAAAAAGTTTCTAAATCACTTTTAACACGATATGCCTCCAGTATTCAACAATTCTCAAATTGTGACTTGTCTAGAACGCAAGTGGGAGGTTCGGGCTTAGGGTTAGATATAATTTATTTACATTTTTTTGTTTTGTTTCAATTATGCTGTATAAACCGTTCGCAGTTCTAGTACAATTTAACGGGGTTCGGACTTAGGGTTAGTTATAATTTAATTACATTTTTTTTAATTTAAATTTTTTGTTTTTACTCTAGACACTATAAAAATATAAGCCACTGTATGTGCTTTCGAATGCAGTGACAGTGGCACACATAGGATTGCTAACATTTCTTCAGCTTGAAGGATATGATAGTTTAGCAACTGTTTACGGTTGAAGGCTATGATAGCAGACGTATCGGGTGCCTGAATAGTGAAATGGGGAAAGCCACGGCAGAAAACACTTGACAACATTCGATTCGGACGGCTGCATGTTTTTTTCCAGAGGGATGAAGAGAAAAAAAACTTAATGAAATCGCTGAATTTTGTAAACATGAAATGCTCTAAATTGGTTTTCAAATCTTGGTTACTGCATATAGTTAGCTATTAAACATAACACGCTGTCCGAATTGTTAAGCTTCCATTTTGATAGATGATATATTGATTTTAAATGGAAGCGGCAGGCGACATGTCACCCCTGCACTTATTATCAATTTGAACATTTCCATAAAATGTCATGACGTCAATACTTCTTTCATAGAATACCATGACATAAATTATTCTTTACATATATTAACAGTTTTAGGTAAAACAGCTTTATATTCTTTATGTATTACGGATTTCACAAAGGCGATATAATTCGTCATATAAAAAAAAACTTTCGAATCTATCTAACTTTTGCCTATCTTAACGAATCCTAATAACGAACATTTCCTAAGATGTTAATTTGAAAGTACAAATAACACGCGTACGGTACACTATATAATTAATTAATTATGCACGCCTGCATGTTTTTGTTGTATATGCAACCATGCGTTAAGTTTAAAGAGGCTATACCTCAAACTTTCGTTATGAAGCCTTATCTTAGTTTCGTGAAAATTCTATTTTTTTCCTTTTCATAAAACTGATTCACACTAGTTGTGAAGAAAAGGTAAACAAAATGCTGTATTATGCACAAATGACTTTTCGCAAAAGATTTCCGCGTGAATATTTACCCGCAAGACGAGCCACTGATCTACATGTATATAAGGTCAGTGAGGCGTTCCCAGTAGAAATGCGCTTTCCATATATGGTTGAGTTCCCACGCTCTCTCTCTAATGTATCCACGGAGCTATACGGAACCGCCTCCGCATAAGGCAGGGCTCATTAACCTTCGTGCATACATTACACATCGTAATGCGGGTCGCATTTTAACAGTTTACAAACTTTTAGATCTTTTTAATACGGTGCATCGCACATTGACGGCGGGAATATTTTCTGAAAGGTTATTTTGGGCCATACTAGAAAAATATTTAAAAAACCCCGGTTTAATTCGTTTTAGATCATTTGGCCTAAATGCTGAGGTCTGAGCTAGCTTTTCTCGTAAACTACATGTACCTACATCGGGTACTTTAATTTTTAAAAAAATTAAAATGCTTATTTCTAGCTAAAAGACTATAATGTTTCGATTCAGAATAGTTCTACCACGTCGACAAACATCTTAAATATGCAATACATACCAACATAAACAAGATTAATTTGAAACTTGTGTTAAGTTAGAAAATTAGAATAGGCCGCACACGAATCAGATCGGCAAAATTTGTATGGGTATGACCATGCTTTTCATCAGAGAAACAAACTTTGAATACTACTGGGCAAGTAAGCAAGAGTTGATAAGACAAAGATAATTTAAGAAGGACGGATCTATACCTTTGTCAGTGTCCTTCTATTTCATATGCAGGCGACAATTTGTGAGAAAATAGAAGAGAAAAAAAGAAAAGATCGAAACAATCCATCTCGAGTTGATTTTCCCGCTTTCTGCATTACGTGATTACTCTCCGCTTTATCGCATCTGAGAAATGCACTCGAGCGAATGTAGAAATCATTCCGATTCCTTTCCAGTGTCAGAAAGAATAACAGAAAAGCATGTTCCAGCATCAAGCCAAACATTCTTTGACTTTCACTATCACGACGAAGAGCAAAAAACAATCGGAGAAATAATGATTAAAGAGATATTTGATTGATTTGTTAAACAAAAAACACCTCCTTAAACGACGTTTTTTCTTTCTCAGAGAATGGCTCACATAGTCAGGCTCTCTCACATTTAAAATTGACACTGACAAATGAAGCGAACGGGCGAGATACGGAACGTTAGATATGTTCACTTGATCCATCAAACCAAATCACATTAATGTATTCACATAGCTATTTATAATTTAATAATACAATGGCAGCCCAGCGCGAAACAAAAGATAAATTCAAACGTTGGCCGAAATCCAAATGAAAAATGCAAAATAATGGTCTTAAATCAGTTGTCAAAGTGTATAATAGACTTCCGATACCCCAGACACGCTATTATGTACCAATGGTTAATTTAGCGAATGTCCTCATTTATTTCTCCAATATGGCGCCTGAAAGAGACTCTAATATCCAAACAATTTCCTTCGCGGATAGTTAATAGTGGCCTCTTTAGCTTGAGACAGTTGTCGTCTCATTTCATCTGTAATTTAGTGGTCAGGAACGGAATCTTCTCCACAAATGAAATACATCTCCATTGAGCGAGCTACGATAGTCACAGTCTTCATTCCCTTCTCTTAGAATTGGTTATTCACCTCCAGAGAGCAAATAAAGCTTTCTCGTTTCTCACAAACTTGGCATCTACATGTTCGTGAGAAATTAAGATAAGAAAAGGGGTAATAAATTTTTACAAATTAAAGAAATAAATTAACTACTGAAAGACGTAAGCTTGCTAGCCAGAGTTCAGGGAGAAAACCGAGGATCGTATATTATGGTTTAGATGACAGCCCGAGAGAGTGGCTTGGAATAAATCGAGATGCGGAGAGAACGGTAAATAACGCTGGAATTACGTTTGTAGGTGGACGCAGAAGGAACGCGTCTCTCTGATGAGAAGGTACAACAGCAGCACCATATCACCATAGGCTTCATTACCAGGACTATTTAATTACGTTAAAGCGAGGAGTCTGGTAGCTTGTCGGGCACAGAGGAATTGTACTTACTCAGAGTAGCTTTCTTCCGATCGGAAGCTCGGAGCTTTGGGACATGATTAAACCCAACATGACATCAACAGTAGCTTTAAAAAGATACTTATTGGCTTCCGTTGTCGGGGTCAAGATATTTACACTACGTTCATTTGATAACATTAACTAGCCTAGGTGGTGACTTGTGTAGAATAAAACATGTCGGGTACAAAAAAGACGCTCGTAAACCAACGAATATGTTTAATCAATAGCCAAAGATCTTTTAATCTCTTGAAAAACGATAAACAAACAGCTCCAGAACTCAAGCTATAGCTTCATTCTGTAACTCCGATTTCTAATAGTCTCTTGTGTTTAAAATGATATACCGCAATTTTACATTGTCTACAGTTAAAATAAAAACAAAATGATAACAGCTCCAAAGCATTCGCAGACAACGCACAGTTTACAGGTTTACTGGATAGCCAGCGTTCTAAAAAAAAATGTATATATAATAATGAGTTTTTTTGTATTGTATTTTAGTCACATGAATCTCTGCAAGGTCTCGCCCGCTACGTCCTGTGCCAATCCATACGTAATATCCTGAGGAAGGTTCGCTTGAATTGCACATTAGCAAAGGCATAACAGAACGGATTAATTGGACTGTTGATATAGCACAGCCAGTAGGAGAAGTTGTACAGATGCACATTCACACAGTCATCACCACAAAAACCTCGTATTAATATCAGAATATGATAAGGAGTCCAGCAAATTAAAAACGCACCCAGAATAAATGTAATTGTGCGGAGGGCTTTCCGCGCCCTATTTTCTGATTTGGACTTGGTCTTAATTTTGTCTCTTTTTGAACGTCTCTTGGCTTTTTTGGCACTGACTGTCTTGACCAAGTTTTTAAGCGGACTCCCTAACTTGCTTCGTTTAGAGGGTGTCCTACCTAAATTATTATCGTCTATTCCAGGCGGTTTGATGTTGGACATTTGAGAAATTTGAGCACATTCTTTATTAGTGTCTTCGTCATCCAGCACGTCAAGTTGAACACTAGCTATTGACAATGGGCGAGCACTCTCGGAACTCGTGCTCGGTTTGTCAACGTTAACTTCTACCGTTGTTTGACTTACGTTCTCCGACTGGATAGCTCGTGTTGGAGGCTTTTCAAAATGTGGTAAGCATGGCCGACGTTGCCATATCGGAGAGGAGTTAGAGGAATTAAATACATCCTCTTCCTCCTCCTCGGGATTCATCTTTATATCTTCTATAAACTGAGCAGAAGAATCGCCTAACAGTCTAATATTTTCTGAAGTTATCATTTTCATACTCTCCGGATCTATATATTTCGATCCGCGTAAAATAGCATTGGGGCAAGCAATCGACTTCTTGTCGGGTGGTGTGTTCATATTTTTGACATTTTTGTCTCCGAGTTTATCATTAAAACTCATAAGATCTTGCATATTTCTGTTAAATGACTTGTGAGTGGGATTTTCAAAAGCACTTTCCATTTTACTGCTTTCGTCAGCCAGTGAATCTATGTTAGTCTCCAATAAACCACTTTCGTCTTCAAAAGTTACATTTTTGGACGATATATTATCGGGTTCCGACACCATTTCGGTTTTAGGGAGAAGGGCGACCTTCACCTCCTCGACCACCTCCTTATTGTTCTCTATTGGCTTTACGTGAGTTTTTGTCATTCCAAGTTTAGGGGCACCAGTTAATGATCTGCTTGTTTTCTTAGGAACTAAGGATTTCATTTCGTCGCAATCACAAGATTTTCCCGATCGAGCCTTCTTGCCCTTTCCAGAGGATTGTTTCACGTGATGATGGTGGTGCGGTTTCTTGGGGATGGCCGACGACTGACTGCTGTTCTCTTCGTCAGAAGGAAACGCCGGGCTGCTTGAGCGGTCTTCGTCACGATCAGCGGCATCTTTATTACTGCTTGTGAAACTAGTTGTTGTAACACCTTGTTGCGCAGGACTTCCGTTATTGACGGCTTCCGATTGGCGGTTAGCAGAATCAGTCTGCTGCATGGCTGTTGCGCGTGCTAGCGTAAGACCAAGACGGAGTTGTTGTGACATCATTCCAATAGCATTGTTCATTTTCTTTTGCTTAGCTTCAGATTTCCTTTGAAGGTCTAATGCCACCATATAAATACCTGTGTACAGAATACACATAACTACAAGTGTTATCCAGAAATAAACTACAGTTAATAAGATCAGAAACAAAGGATTACTCATAAACTGAACTTCACATTCCGTGTCTTTAAGCTTTCGTTCTCCGACAAAAAATTGCCAGCCTATGATTGATGTGAAGAATACAAAGGTGGGTAAAATCCATATAACTGCGACTATAACTCGAACTTTTCGATCCGATCTCCAGTTCCGGTATTTGGCAGGAATTTTAACCGAACAAAAGCGATCTGCTGTGATAGAGAACACTGTATATTGAGAAGCTAAACAAACGGTCCAATCCAATGCAAGCCACAGGTCACATATCCAAGGACCAAAGGGCCATTTGCCTAACAGCAAATAGGTGGTTAAGAAAGGCATTGAAAACGTTCCGATAAGTAAATCAGACAGGGCAAGAGAAGCTATGAAATAGTTAGTAGGTTGACGTATAGCCCTTTCTAAAAAGAACGATACTACCACCAATAAATTTCCTAACACTGTCATCAGACTGCCAAATCCGGCTAGGAATCCGAATATAACCGTAGTCCAAAGTGGGAATGGCGGATCGACGTCATCTGTAACTGTGCTGTTTACATCAGTGTCGTTAAAATATGATTTGCAGTACGACTCGCTGATGTTACATGGCCATGGGTCCCAGCTAGTTCCAGGAGAGTAATCCGACCCATTTAAAAGTTCTATTGTAGAATTGACAGGCACACGTAATGCCAGTGGATTGGGATTCCCTAGTATCAACGCCATCTTTCTTGGTCGTCAATTCAATCTGAAAAAATAAATGTAGAAACTATATAGTTTTTGTTTGTTTTGGATTTCCAATAAATAACACTCTGAAGTATTAAGCAAAAAGATATTCTGGCGTCGAATTGATATCTCTCTGGAGGTGTGGACTTGTACTTGGAGAGCGGAAAAACGCGATTTGCCCTGAAACAGCATTACAACGGCGTCATAAATTTCCTGCTACTCGGTCTTTAGGAAATTGCTTTTCTCTGTTTATGACTTTATAAATAAAAAGGTAATCCGTTACACAAGGCCAAGTGGTTAACACGAGCTGTGAAGTTAGGATGTTTCACACTTAATATTTTAACGGGTTTTCTTGCTGATCGATAATTGCTACGAATATATATAGTCACTAAGTAAATTCTGTAACAAAAACATAAAACGTTGGGAAATTGTTTTTATTTCGGTTTAGTCATCTTTGTACTTATTGAGTTACTTTTTTCATTGATTCTGTTCCTTTGAAATAACACAATGATGTTAGGTTATAACAACAGGAAGCCGATTTAAAACCACTACATATCATTGTTTTTTTTCATACAAGCACATCTCGTGGGCAGAAACGCATAACCATAAAATCAAATAGAAAGCAACAAGGATTCATTTTCATACCTGGGAATGGCTAACGTAAGCTTGGGAAGTCCGTCTGTAAGAATCTGGTATATATCCATGACACCGACACAGCCAGGTGGATAACAATGCTTCTGGGGGTCTGTGGGAGAACAATAAATGTACATTAGTTTACATAAAAAAATCATCCGAAGCTTAGTGCTTAAATAAAAGAAGACAAAACCTCCGTGGGGAATCGTACAATGTTCCTGGGTTATTATTTGTTAATGGCATTTGTCTGAACATAAAATAAATGTTGTTTTGCAGAGATCAACCGACCAGTGCTCTGAGGTAAAATCCAACCACTTCCAAACACATTTTATATACTTTTTAAATTCAGATAAAAACAATTGTGCATGCATTCCGTCTGGACTTATGGGTAGCGTAGCCTCGTTCTAATGACTGGACTACAGAAGAGGGCAATAGAGTGATCTACATTGTCACCCAAGGAATCGCTACCAATGTGTCGCTGCATTATGTAAAGCACTGGTATAGAGACGTCAAAGCAGCATCTGTTGCTCTAGATTTTGCCCACAAATGAAATGTTTAAATACGAAAATGAAGTTGTGGCACATATATTTAATTATAAACGAGACAGGAAAGTAGTCATGCATCTATGTCCACGTTTGACCGAATGTACACATTGCTCTGGTTAAAGCAAAATTACTTCACACTCCCCTCAAAGTGATTCTTAGATTTATGATTGATTGATTCATTCATTCATTCATTCATTGGGGTTCAGCTCCGTGCTCAGGAGTATTCCATATATATGACGGGGTGCAAGCCCAATGTGTTGAGGAAATCACCAATGACGTCACTGACAACATGAAAAGCGAAAGGGGGAAAGGACAGGACAAAAAAAACATGACACGAAAACAAATCGACTTGGTGTCTTCATGGGGCTGTTCCTTTCAACCCCTTTTCTCCCCCAGTGGCCACTGACTTCCTCCAGTGGCTCCACTGTCTCCACTGAAACGAACGTTGTACGTAAGCTCCGTTCCATTGGGACGTCACAGCGCTTCCTCCAGTGCTGCCACCGGGGAGAAAAGGGGTCCAATGGAACCTAGCCTATATCTCCGAGAGCTCCAGGACACCATGAAGCTACCTCCCAACCATTATAATTAAAACTTAAACTTAAAAATATCACCCGAAAAATGTATGAATTAGTTGAACAGCCAAATGAAAATATGAACTGAGCTACATGAAAATGACGCATTTATTGAAACATGGACGATGTTCGTCTCGGGATCGGCGGATGAGGTGTGACAACTGGGTTCGAGTTGAGAAGGGTTTGTCTACATGTTTATCTATAGGAGTATTATAGGGTAAAGGAAATGACATAGCCAGCTGCTATTACTAACCCACCTGAAAGGAATTAAACAAACCATGCCGCGAGCTTTTTGTACAAATCGTTAATGATCAGTTTGCGTGTTATAAAATACACGCATTCAGAGGTAGCTGATCGGATTTGAGGGGCTTTTAACCCGATTTCCAAAGCTCCCTATATATCTGTGAAAGATTTTCATTGCGTGGTGACCAACTAGAAAGAAGTCGACCTTGCACAAATACTAATCACAATGCCCGTGATAAAATACTGTTTATAGATCGTTGGTTCATCAGAAGCATTTATCGTCTACCCAAAAAAACTCGGACTGTTAAGGGGACTTTGACTTAATCTCGAGTTGATGGCTGCTCATGCAAATCATTAGATGCTGGATAGGCTGGTCGTTTCTAGCGGCGCCTCCATTCCCACCTCATTACAAGTTAGTCTCAGTCAGATCTAGGATTGGCTCATTTCGCTTCTTACTGAGTTTCCAAACAGATGAACGTGACTTTAAGGTCGCTACCAATGAACGCGGCAATTCGGCCATTAACGGCTAAACTTCGTCAGAGTCTGTCTGATTGTGAAAATGATATCAAACGGTCGCTGAGCTTGTGCGAAAAGCATGGTCAATACAATCAGAGCGCTATCGAGCAGACTTACTGAGAAAGACAGACAAACACTGTGTTCCTGTGACATCATTTTAGAATAAAACTCTTTCCAAATACAAATAAAATGCCTTTAGAAACACACTTCACTTTGACATTTGTTTTTTGTCACCAGCAAGCTAAAATACTACCACTTTCTTTCGACTCCTTTACATTTTCGAACTAGAAGGCCAAAATAAAAAAATTATCTGATAAGCCTTAGCTTTCATAAATACTTAAGAGTATTGACATAACAAATCCTGAATAAAAAACAGTCGCTGGAATGTTTTAGCATTGGGGAGATAGTCCTTCTACCAAGGCCGGTTGGTTAATTTTAAAATGATTATTTCGAAAGGTTAAAACTATAATAATTTGATTCAGAATAGTTTGTTCTGCATCGAGAAACATCTTAAATATGGAATGCATAATACAATATACAAGATTAAGTCGAAACTCGTGTAAAGTTAGACCATTAGGACCAGTCAGTGCATGCCACTTCTGAATCAAATCGGCAAATATATATGAGGGTTACTTCGAAGAAATGGACAAACCCGTGTTTAATCAGTGTAGCCAGTGTCAGGGGTGTTTTAAATGGATTCTAAAACATTCACAGTATTCCTTTTAGTACACAATATACCAGTCTCAATAGACCTGTTCGGCATAAACGAGATTCAGCGAGATTTAGGGACGTGAGTATGCGCAATACGGGACTTTTGGGTTATGGCGTTACGACATCAGAGTGAGTCTCAGTGACGTCCCTTTGCGAATTGACGTTGTCACTTTACGGCAAGG
>JAVFBY010108672.1:0-11987 GCA_034781015.1 Tonicella lineata
AGGTACAGGGGGAGTCAGGCGACTTTGGCTATGGCGGGGGTTGTTTTTCCGAGGTTTCCTTCCTGGTTTCCCACCATATTAAGTAGGGTTGGCTTAGAAGCGGAGAATCCGTCGTCATGTAGGTGAAATACCCCTGAGCACGACGTTAAACACCAATCAAACAAACAAACATAATAAACTTTTGATCACAACTATGATTACACTAGATTAAAACAACTTACAGCAAACCATAATTTCACCTTGGCTTTAATCTCCAAGTTGTTCAAATTCCATTTCATTTCATTTGTTCTAATTTTACGAGATCAATATCTTTGTTTATCAATGTTTAGATGCCAAACTCTCAAAAAGTCGGGTGCATGTGGACCTTCACATTGATTTCCTGAGATGAAACTAGCAGTTCTCAATTAACCTTGACAAATGGAAATTAGCTCAACAACATACGACGATCTCGGCTTTATAAATTTGTACTTTCAAAGTCGAATGTTATCATACTCGATATCGTCATAATCAAGTAACTTAAAAGCTTTTAATTGAAAAGTTTTTCGTTGCTTTCTTTCCTAGACACGCCGCCTGGTGGTGAACTGGTGTTATCTCAAATTATCATGAATAAAACTGAATAGAGATTATATTGCAATCATTCGTAAATAAAATGAGCCAATATATTTACGATCATTGCTCATTCACATATAACTTACAAAATAAAGTCAACCCAGTGGAGTAGTGTTTCTACTTCTTATGTTTCTCTAGCATCCCCCCTCCCCCCGTCTATGGTTGAAGAATGGCAAAGTATGACTCTTTTAAATCTGTCTGGGGCAGCTTAACGGATAACTTTGTGAGACAAAAATAATCTATATATGCTTTCTTCACATAACTATAACGCCTACTGAATGAAAATATTATATAGCAATATGTATAATTATTTAATGGTTTGCTTCACTCTCTTTGGTGATGCATGGCGGCAAATTACCCCGTAATGTGTCAGGATTCGCTGTTATTAGAGCCACAGCAATTGTCTCTTTAATCCAAAAGGTCACCAATACGTGCGAAACATACACTGTAAAAGGTTTTTGCCATGGATGTTTACAAATTCTACAACGTGACGTGTGTCTAGTTTTATGCTAATATTTGTAAATAACATGCGATAGATGATCAGTAACAAGTGTGAAATAAATGCTATCCCAGTAGTACTTTTCATTGAACCTGTATATAAACCAACCATTCCCTCATTCAATATGTAAAATACCGGAGTTTATTCAGAAGAATTCCGGTATCCATCATATATATCATATAGACTGTGCGTATTGGGAATAATTATATTTCAGTATAATGGAATTCAGTGCTACCAGAAGTCAATGCATTTTGTTACAAACTTCGCTAGAAAGAATTATATTAAAATAAACCCATGTTCTGTCAGTTTGAAATAAATACCTTCAGCATGAGTCCTGGTTCTGAGTAGGCCCCTAACTGGTGTGTTCTGGAGTTTCTGGATATTCAATGTTGTGAGCGGGTGGTTGGGCGGGAGCTTCCTGATGCCCTGGTGCTCTCTGAGTTAAGGGGCGTCAGGAAGTAGATTTTTTGGGGGGATTTCGTTTTTTTGCTCCTTTTCCCCCCTTTTTCTGTCTCGTCTTTCTTGTTGACAGTGACGTGAACGGTGGTTTCCTCCACCCATACGGCTGGCACACCGTTATAAAGGTGAAATCCAATGAGTATGGCGTTAACCCCCAACCAATGAATCAATCAATGTTGTGAGTTTAGATTATATAGAAACACTCAACTATATATACCAAACCATTAACAAGCTTGCTAAACCGTAAATCTGTCAACCCTTAATTTCCAACTGGTCCAGTTTGAAGAAACATGGTAGATTATAATTAGCATTGGACATATAGGCTTCTATCGGTTATCTTTGTTATTTTGATACTGTAAACATGATATCTAGTCTACCACCCAACACTCACCTTCGCTAGACTAAGATGTTTCCGCGAGCTTCTCTACGTTACACAGATTATAGAGAAGATAATGCCCTTTCGTCAGCGAAACGTCAAATATTCTTCTGATGAGACATGAACTAGAGGACTTTGGCTTATAAGAATGAGACTGGTAATCTGCGAATTCGTTGACCTTTCAACTTGAGTACAAAGCATGTAGAACTAAAGTTTAGTTTATGTTCTTCCTTATTTTCATACAGCCTTGTCCTGAGGGCTGTCCCACAAGTGCGAAGATAAATACAGACAAAATTACTCCTCTGATAAAACTGTCATGACGACCAACCATTCAAATGTTAGTTGGCTAAACTTGGCTTTCGGCTTCACCAACATTTTCTCTGTCAACTGATAGGGATTGAATTAATAAATACAATAATCATGTTTGTCAGTCTGCTGTAGCCGTGTATTTTTTAAATCTTCAATGAAAATAAACCATAAGCCTTTTATACCTGTCTGTATGAAACAATTCCATTAGCGTAATGGGTAAAGGAATCTATCACCTATGTCGAGTGCTGTAATCTGTCTTAGCTGTCGAAAACTGCCGAATAATCACGATTGCACACTCCTCTAAGCCAATCAAATGACAGATTGTAATCAGACTCGGCCACCTGGCGTCTAATTTCTGACAGTTCACTTTGACGAAAATTCACTCGTACATGTTCATGGCTCTATGGGTAATGGAATCCGACTGAAAGATTCAGAGACTGGAATCTAAACATGTGTTTTTTCATCGAATCTCCACAGTTCTTTTGTTCCTTCGTGTTTATAGAGCTGCTTCTTGCCGAATCTTCCCTCAAAACGAAACACGCTTTCATACCGGCATGCAAATTAAATTTTTTCCAATATGAAATAAACTTTTTTGCTTTTTATTTTAAACAGGTAATAATAAATGCACCCAAGCAACAATCCGTCTTTAAAGTCGAATTTGTCGTTCCACTTATAGACGTATTGGATAAGGTGACTAGCATTTACTATTTTTGCATCACAAAGACTGTAAAATATATTAATATATCATAATTATAGATAAACGTAAAGTGTTGACCTTGTCAGCCAAAGGTCCCGGGTTCGATCCCCAGTGGAGGAATGTCAAGTTTCCTTTCTTTGCGTTTATAAAAAAATTAGATAAACAACGAAACATGTTAAATGTGCAGTTCTACCCAACTTGCTGTTTCGTTTTGCTGTCAAACTAGTTGAGCCTATATCTAATAGGACTTATATATACAATTCGGCCAGGAAAGTGCCCCGATTAAAACAAATCACATTTATAAAGAGTAATGTTAGCGTGTCAATAGATATACCATAATGTGTGAATGCATCATTTCCAGTCTAGTTATGCAACATCAAACGTTTGTGTTACTTGAGTGAACACAACAACACACCTATTCAATTATACCATAACCAATAAATCTTTGGAACAACCACGAAACCAATTGATGCAACGTTTTGTGGGACAAAGCAGTTTAGATGCTATCATGTGTTGGCAGGTGATGTGAGCATATGTTTTATACGCTTTATTAATTGACTAGACAGCGTGCCATTGCCTTTTGCGTTTGATATGCTCTGATATCACGTTAGTTGAATCTAGGCTATCTGTGAAGCAGGTCTATTTACCTATTAACGAACTCTGCCATTGAACGGCCTTTTGCGGACTGCTCTTTTTTCAAAGAAATACTATAAGTGATAACGAAGCGAAACAAGCAGAAGCAGGACGGACTTAAGCGAAAGATATTCTACAACCAAAAGTCACCAATACAAGGCTGCAGTAATGGAGTTGCACTAACAATTCCAGGGAAACTATTTCAACTCATTGCTTTTAGTCTTTATATATCGTACAGTGTTACAGGTATGTGGATATTTAATTTGTTAAATGTTTGGTCTGTTTGAACTTCACACTGAAATTGAAGTTTATTAATTCCTAACGGTGACTATATTAGCAAAAAAGAAAATATACCAACACCGTCAGGTTGTTATAATAACTTACAGTGCCTATAAAACTCAGGCTTTGTGTTGAGTGTTGACCTATACATGCTGCTAATTAATTTAAATTAATACATATGTATAACTCCGCACATAGCCACATTTTGGGATAATGGATTCACCTCTGTCTGTCTGTTTGTGTGTGTCTGTCTACGAGAAGGGTAAGTAAATAAAAAAACGGGAAAAGAAAACTGTTCACCAAATAACTGGAATACAAGTAAAATAGTCTCGTTTTTTCCCCATGCCTCTTAATTTACATCAATTTACTTAAATATTTAATTTGGTATATCTTTTAGGTATATGGGATTGCTAATGACATCAAGTGCTGAGTTCACAGGTAAGCCTGTCTTACAAAATAGACTTTAGTCAATTTCTCCTGGGAATAAAATAAACATTATTGTTGCTGTTATAATCAGCTCAGAAATTATAAAATTCGTCGATAAAGAAGGAAATGAGAAATGAAAGCGTGATAAATTACCACATTAAATATAAGTCGTCTGTGAAAATAATCAATATTTTCCTTTAATAAATTTTGTTGTTAATATTAAATAAAATTAATGTCAGATCTGCTCGATGTTTCATTTGTCTATTTCCCCCCCGTGAAGGTCACCCGTTAGGATTTAAAGAATCGAAGAACCTTACAGTACAGCATGAACAAAGCAATCAGTAAAAAAAAAAAAGTCCTTTTAGTATAGTATACACAATTATTTTCCAGATTTTCCCCCATTTTCACCACACTGTCGTCCGTTTATACTGTTACCATGGAATGGTGTAATAATGGTGTTAGTTAAAATTCACTGGCAATAAATCAAGATTGAAAATTGTATCTCTAAAAGAACTTTTCATTCTCTATATACAAGCAAGACTATTTCTGTATAGATTCGACTGTATGCATTAATTTGTGAGAAGTTATAATTAATATATTGGATTACTATTATGAATATTATGGAGATTGAAATAACATATCACGAACATTAAGTACATTATGGCTATTACGGCTTTAGACCATTAAGCCGGCTGTCCATTTTAATCAATTTGTTCCAGATATCGGGTTGTTCTGTTGTTCAAATGTTCAATAGGACCATATGAATGTCGACGTATGTACCCATTCCGTTTATATAAAACTAACTGTACCAATAGTAGAATATTATCAACAGCATAACGCGACCTCACCTACATAGATTTCTTTCAAAGTCCAATGTAAGCATGGTCGATTTAGTTAAGATCAACTTACTTTAAAAAGCTTTTAATAGTACAGTTTTTCATGATTTCCTTCCGACAGGCCCCACCTGGTGGTGAAATGTATGATCTCAAATTATCATGAATATACCTTACCTCAGGTTTGACAGGTTTTATTCGGACATAAAACGAATCAATATATCAACAACTATTGCGGATCATATGATATAAAGTATAGTTGGTGTATAGTCATACGTGTTTATGCTCGCGTTGTTTTTGTGACACTTCCTTCCGAATTCGTCCAACTCATTATGCTTTATTAAACGACATGGTTTCAAAATGTCCCAGATGCCTCATTTCATTTTTGCTCACGGCGATCGGTTTAACTATATCACTTTCTAAATGAACTGATGATAGTTTATGGTGTATGATGTAGAAATACTTAATGGTTTTGTTCCACCGCAGAGTGGGGTAAATTGTTTATGTTAGATTCTCTTATTAAAAAAACATTATTTTACGCGATAACAAACAGTGTTACCTATGGTTATTTGTATGAAATTAAAAGGATTGTCTGGAAAACAATTTGAAAATTAAAAGTGATGTTTGCTGTTCAGAGAAACGCTGCGCACAACAGTTAATGTTTGCTGTTACGGTAACGTTGCGCACAGCTGCTAAGTGCTTAAGTAATTTGCAGCAAATGTACAACAATAAAACAAATCAGACAAATACTAAAATCCTGTTATTGCAAATATTTCTCGATAGCACTTTTGTAATATTTTTTTTTTCATGGAATGCAACGATTTGGCTATATACTCTTCAGGCGTTATGCACCACACACATACATTTTTTTTTTTATCAGATAAGAAGGAATAAGTGAAGTATCTCATATTGGACTAAACCGAAACTCTGGTTGTCTCATACATTTATTCCAGCATTTATCGTCTGTATTCCAAGCATTTATCAATTTAGTGTCAAGCATTTGTCGCTTTGATTCCAAAAGGATTCAGTTCCCAGTATTTATCCATTTTGTTCCAGATCATATATCTCTTTAGTATCCACCATTTATCTTTTTAATTCTAAACTTTTATCCCTTTAGTATTTCTTTAATTCTAAAACATTTATCATTTAAGTACCATTTTAATTCTTAAACAGTTACTATTTTTTTATCTAGCATTTCATCCTTTAATTGTTTAATATTTATCACTTTTGTTCCCAGCATTTATCGCTTTAATCCTGAGACATTTATTCCTTTAGTAATCATCATTTATGGCTTTGGTTCTGAAACTGTTATAATTTTGGTACTCAGCATTTATTGCTTTGATTCTGAAAGACCGTTTTTTAATGAAGGTATTTTAATTGTTTCCAACAAGTCAGAAAATGGTTTATGAAATCAATGAATGCTTTTATTCAAATTGGTTAACCTGAAACTTTGGAAATAGTTAATGTAGCTAGGGACATTGAGCTACTGAACTGGGTAATACAGGTTTAATAGCGTCACAGAGAATATCCAGACAAATAAACGTCTGAGATGGAATCCTGCAGAGATGAGGCGGTACTATAAGCTAACATGTATACTCAGCTGTTTGAGGATTGTAACACACGGGAAGTCGTGTAAAGTGAGGTAAGTACTCTACCAATTTGTAGAAACATATTACATCAATTGAGAACTTCTTTAGGAAACAGTATTTTCGTATTTTAGAATAATATTATTTTAGTTTGAACAGTTTAAGTTTAAGAAATGTTTGCGGGCTGAGATCCGAACGTGGAGCTCGACAGTCTACCTGATATTCACTACTTCCATAACATTATTATTTAAGTAGAGTATTTCAGTAACAACGTAAACAAGTGAAATAAAGTGTTACAGACCCGTACGGAAATCTAGGTGTCATACGTATGCTGTCACTACAACAGTATTTTGCTCTTTAGGATAATAGTGTGAATTTTCAACTTTTGGATATAAATGAAAGTAATAAGATATATTTATGCCTGAGGGATGGATCAATTAACCAGATTCAAAAAGTCCATCGCCTCATTCATCCACAATTAGAATATCGATAATACAATTAGACCTATAGCTAGTTTTGAAAGGTCTGGATTTGGATGAAATTTGGAAATGGTCCCATTTATTTGGGTATTTACAATACACGTGTTTAATCTCATTATCAGATTGACTATCAGCATTCAGCTATTTGATATCACTGTAGATATCGCAAGTGAAAACATGGTTGAGATTAAGGTCTCGTCTAATCGCGTCATTCACCACGGGAATCCGCGATGTTCGCGCGGTGATTCCAATTTAGCGTAACTCCAGTACACATGTCGCTAATATTTGCTGCAATATATCCTAACATGTGCCAAATCTCAACTGTTGAGAAGCGCAATAAAACAGTTATTCAATATTTAATTGTTCATTATAAACAACTGGACTTCTTATTGTCATATTGGTACCTACATTATCGGGTATTAATTAACTCTATAGCAGCTGTGGTAATTACTAAAGATGTGTGACATTTTTAGTTCGTTTGTGCTATACTATTGATCAATTCTAAGCCACTTATCTTTCTTGTGATAATAATTTGTGAGATATGTTAAACTGCTATCATATGAGCTGAATGTGAAGATTAAAGAGACACGGCCTCCGAAAATGAGGTTTTATAAAAAAAAGCCCAAATCCGATTGCTATGATTTTAAGCAGTATTGAAGTAATTGGTGACAATTGCAATTGAAATGTAGGGTACTCTAAGGATACTTATATCGTACAGTATTACAGGTACAATGTAGGTGGGATTCATTTGTTAAAAGTTTAATCTGTTATAACTTCATATTGAACAAAAAGTAAGTGAATGCATTAGCAAAAAAAAAATATCAAGACCATCGAGCTTGTTTTAATAAACTACCGTGCCTATACAAGTCAGGATGGGTTATTGGATTCATCTGTGTGTGTGTGTGTGTGTCTGTCCGCTAGAAGTATAAGGCCCCTCGCCCACATTATCAAGGTTTCGTATCACTTATAGCAAGCTTTGACTGCTCGAAATGTTCAAAAAAGGATCGTGTTCATCGGGTATTAATTCCTATACGGTTACAGTTCAATCACAAGTTTACCAAGAGCATAATACGAACTTTGCGCAAATTAACCGGATATAATTATGCACGAGTTACCGAGACCTTAATGAGCCTTGTTACAAATTAGCGCAGTGTAAACAAGCTCATCAAGACTAAGGCCACTCGCTGACTTTCATCATGTTAGGGAAGATGTATTACAGGCTCTAAACTCTCCTTACAGCTCTTGTTATATCGTTTTGAGCTCTTACTTATTTCCTGTCAAAGCTGGGCATACATCCTGATACAACTTGAACAGCTCCCCTTGATAAGCTCGAGGTGTGCTCGTGTAAAATGCTGTTTAGTTCTTAATCATCTCAAAACCTAAAACAAAGTGTAGAACAATCTCTGCAAACTGAGTGCGATGTGTACATTGTCAACGCCCGGAAGTTCTGGATGTATTCCTCGTAACGAGCATTTCTTGAACACGTGACCAATTTGGTTCGATAAAGCTGACTTGGTACAATTACACCACGAGTTGAATACGACCCAGAACGACCAACACGAGCACACCAGGATCACCATGAGCCCAACACGATTTGCCAAGAGCTCAAAGCGTGCTGATCATGGTGCCAGAAGATTTCGTCGCACTTTAGAACGGTTCAGCCGATTTTTTAAAATCACCGAAATTCTCTGGCATCATAACGAGCACCTGTTGTACACTTGATAAATCTTGGTGGAGTCTTGTTGATCATGATGTCATCGTGTCGTTCGTTCTAAGCTCATGTTCAACTCGTGGAGTAATTTCGGAAGCATCTCAGCTGTATCGACGCGAATTGACACGCGTAATAAGACCAACACCGCTGTATTGACAGTGTGTGCATCGTACTGAGATACCAGATAGTGTATTAAACTGTTTTGTTAGGTTTTGTGGTGATTACGAGAAAAGTGGTATCAACACGAGTTAATCAGGATTATTCAGGAGCACACTGCGAGCTTATCAAGATGAGATATGAAGTCGACAGAAACAAACGAAATATGCACAAAATAACTTGTGACAGAATCAGCGGCTCAAGATGTATGCCGAACTTAGTGAGAACATAAGTAAGAGCTCAGGGCGAGATTACAAGAGTTTTCAGGAGAGTTTAGAGCGCGATATCAATTGATCATACCTAACATTGTGAAATTAGACGGGAGGCATAAGTAAATGTGGAGAAAACAAAAACGCGATTTCCTCCAATGTTATAGTCAGAATATTCTTCCGAAACCTTGATGGTCACTGAGCTAAGGGGTATCACGTTTTTTTTTGCTATCCTTGTCCTGACTCTTCTTCTATGTCGCCAGTGACGTCATATAGGTGAAATACCCCTCAAACAAACCGAGACCAACGATTAACTGATTAACTTTTGGACGGTCAAAGTCAAGGCCAAAGTGGACAAATGTTGAAGCATTTATATAGACGAAGGGTGAGGTCAGCGCCTTCAGATAATTTCATGTTTTTTTAAATTCATTCTATAATTACATTGTTAATTGTATTGTTTACATCATTTTAACAAATAGAAACATGCAATGAGCGAATTTCACCTGTATAACCAGACACAGTGATTCCTAATGTAAGAATAATTTCGTTAATTAAGTATACAAATTTGACAATACGGAATGACAAGGGTAAATATTGAGCTATCTCATTATATGTTAAGAATGCTAAATGATGCAATACAGCCCAGAAGTAAGATCTAAAGCCCGTCACATCAGTTAGAACCCCCCCTCTCAAACGTATTGCCTGTTTTTGTTTGCCACTTTTCCTCTCTTGTCACCAAATACCAGAACACAAAGGAAAATAAATGTTTTTCTCCCTGCGCCCCAATTTACATTGGTAGTTAATGCATTTAATTTGGTATATCTTTTAGGTCCAAGTGATTTATATTTACATCAGGTGTTGATTTCGATGTATAGAGCCTACATAAGAGAACAGACTTTCATTAATTTCTCCAGGGCTAATATAAAATAAATATTATCGATGCTGATCTAATCAGTTCAGAAATTATTAAATACGTCGATAACGACGGTAATGAGACGTGAAAGCGTGATAAATAACACACGTCGATTCCCACTTGTCTGTATTGTCTGCAACAATATTTGCGTTCAATAAATTTTGTAATATTAATATTAATGCCCTTGATCGGTAAATATATTTATGACTGCAAGGTGTTTAATACACCTACCTTATTCCCACAGGAAGGTCGGTAATGGAATTTCGTGTCTGTACATATATTGTTTTCCTGTGCCTAGGGGACATTTGCACTTAACGACCTTAGCCGAAATAATTCTAAGTTAATATTGCGTCATGGAAATATATAAAATACTAAGGACAATTCAGAATTGTTTTGGTATGTATAAATGTACAGTATATATAAACTGTATATATGGTGGATAATCATATTGTAACGTTTAGGAATTCAGTGATACCAGAAGTCAATATATTTTGTTACAAGCTTCGCTTGAAAGAATTATATTACAACAAACCCGTGTTCTGACAATTTGATTGAAATACCTTCAGCAGGAATCTGGATTCTGAGTGACTAGAAGAGTAAGTGGATATTCCATGTTATGAGTTGAGACTTAACCAAACCATTAACAAGCTTGTTAAACCGTAAATCTGTCAACCTTTCATTTCTAAATGGTTCTGGTTGAAGAAACATGGTAGATTGTAATAAGCATTGGAGATATAGGCTTCTAACGGTTATCTTTGTTATTTTGATACTGTAAACATGATATCTAGGCTTCCATCCAACACTCACCTTTGCTAGCCTAAGATGTTTCGGGGAGCTTCTCCACGTAACACAGTTTGTAGAGAAGAGCTTTGAATGAAGCCTTAGATCTGCGAGAACTTCCATTACTTTTCTGATAAGATATCAACTACAGGACATTGGCCTTAAAGACGTGAGACAGATAATCTGTGAATTCTAGGACTTTCGTTTATGTTACAAGACTATAGAAGGATTAAGGTTAACACAATATGTTCAACACCCATGGAAAAAAACTTGCGTCGAATAAAACAAATTTAAATGCATATTCATAAATATTGTACTCTGACCAATTCCTAAATTTGCAGTTGGCAAATAAAATTTGATCAAATAGGACATAAATTCTAGTGGCTTCTTTTTTAAAAGTTAATATTGAAATCATCATGCATGCTTTAAATTCGTCTTTAAAATCAGATTTAAGGATACATTTTATCTCTTTTAAAATAACTGTACAATTTTATTTCAACGAAACCAAAATATATCGTAATATTAATAATGAATGAATATGGGCACACGCTGGACACACGCTCCCCACTTATATTCTTATTGGATCTGAAGGTAATAAATATTCACTTATTGTGCATCACAAAGACAATAAATAGGTAAACAAAAAAATACAGATTAAATGTATAATACTATCTAACGTGCTGTTTTGTTTTGCTGTTAAAATAGTCAAGCTCATATAATGGGATTAATACATACCATTCGGTCAGGAAAGTTCCCCAATAAAACAAATTACAAATAAATAGAGTAACATTAGTGTGCCAATTGCTATACCACTATGTGTGGATTTGTCATTTCCAGTCTAGCTGTAAAAGATCAAGCAAATGTGTTACACGGCTGAACACAAGAGCACCTCTATTCAATTATACCGTTGCCAATACATCAGAGCAATAACAAAACCAATTGCATGCTAGGTTATCTGGAACAAAGCAGTTTAGATCGTATCGTGTGTTCAGTGATGTGAGCATGTGTTGTATGGACCTTGATAGTTGATGAT
>JAVFBY010108783.1:0-11986 GCA_034781015.1 Tonicella lineata
TCACCAGGGTCAGGAAGACGACGACAAAAGAACAATTTCTACCAGAATAAGAGACAGGACAGGGGAGCTTACCCAAACACATAGTGGGCTTGTCAGAATCAAATCAGTCTGGTCCGATTACCCATTTAATCTCAGAGAAGAGATTGGATGCTTATAGAATGTGGAAGTGAAACATTGATCTCTAACTCAGCCCACACTCCAATATGTCAGAAGACAAGAGGAAATGGAGATGACCTAATGTCTAAATCAGGTTTGATTCTTGTCAATCTTAGACGGCTTTCACGGTGTCGTTTATATCGGACAGAAAAGGTAGCCTTTAATAACTACAACTTTCAACCAAACCCGTCCTGAAGTCCCTTTTGAACCTCTTAGCCTACATTTCAATATATTATCAAGGACAAGAGTAAAATAATCGAGGTATGTAAACATGTATTAGCCTTAGTGAACCGTATCCACCATTCCAGGTTCCCATCCATATAGGTTCTCGTGCAAATCTAAGGACCCCAATCAAACTACATCAATTCCACAGAAACTATCAATTGCAGTATGTTTTTAATTGAAACCACAATTTACAGTATATTTTCAGCAAAAAATATTCATTATTTTTAACAAATGCATCTATATTTTCATGAAATCCTATTCAGTACTCCTCAACCATAATCAAATGTAAAAAAACACTCCCAATTTACAACACTACTCAGGTCAAAAACATTTCTAACTCCAAGTTGGCGTCGGAGGTGCTCTGTTAAAGCTTTTTAACTCTTACTTAACTGACAGAAGACAAAATGTCATTTTACAAGGTTTTAAAACATCATATTCATCCGTCTTATCTGGAGTACCCCAAGGTTCTATTTTAGGACCATTACTTTTTACTATTTTTATAAATGATTTACCAAATGTGATGAAACACTCTAATATATCTATATATGCTGATGATTCAAAGATTTTTCGTGAAATAAATGCAATTGATGATTGCTTGATGCTACAAGAGGATGTAAATAATGTAAATATGTGGTGCCAAAAATGGCTTATGAAAATAAACAACCAAAAATGCTCTGTGATAACTTTTACAACCAAGAAGAAGATTATTACTTTTAACTATATTTTAAATACATATGTTATAGATAGAGCCTGTGAGATAAATGATCTTGGTGTTATTTTAAAGTCTACTTTATGTTTTAATGGCCATGTTGATCAAATTTGTTCAACTGCCTTTAGAATGCTTGGTCTTTTAAAACGATCATGTAAAGATTTTAAATCAGTTGACTCTTTTAAAACTCTGTATATTTCCCTGGTTAGATCTCGTCTAGAATACGCATCAGTGGTGTGGGCGCCCTATACTAAGTCCGCAATTCAAAAGATAGAACGTGTACAAAAGAGTTTTATACGATTTTTATGTTTTAAAGTAAATACTGATTTTAACTCCCTAGGGTACATACAAGCCTGTAATCATTTTAATCTACAAACTTTGGAAAAGCGAAGACAGCTTCTGGATGTTACTTTTGTACATGGTATTTTAAACAACCGTTTTAATTGTGCTTATATTTTATCACAATGTCATTTTTATGTCCCTACAAGACAACTTCGCAAGAAACAACTTTTTTTAACCCAGAGGAGTAGAGTAAATGTTTGTAAATTTTCTTTTTTTAACAGAGCTCTTACAACTTGTAATAATTTTATAGATGAGAGTGGAGTAGACATTTTTAGCAGACTTTTAATTGTTAAGGCTGCTGCCAAAATATATTTTGAGTAAAGTATTTTTTTTATTTTTTATCTTCTTGTATTGATTTACACTTTTTTTTTAAATTTTAATTTTTTAATTTTTTAAAAAATTTATTTGTTTATTTTTTTTATTTTTTTCATTTAATTTTTGTTTTTTATTTTTGTTTTTAGTATTTTTATAGGTATTTATTTAATTATGTATTTTTTAAGTCATTTATTTTTACTTGTTTACTTTATATCTTTAATTTTTATTTTCTATTTATTTTTTAGCAATGTATTATAAATATTATTTACTTCTTTCACCTATTTCCTTATTTAAGTAGGATACAATCTTATTTATTTATGTTGTACCCGCCTTTTTGAAACACATATCTTTTTCTCATTCTTAATTTACGTTAACATTATTATTTTAATCTATATTACGTTTTAGTAAAATTTTGAGTGTTTCGTCACAATGATTATATTATTCTGTTGTATATAGTGTTTTTGTGGTCTTTGTATTGGGTGTCTCACCTGTTGACATTTTATGGCAAATAAAAATAAAATAAAAATAACACTGCCCTTCTACGTTATGACCTAATTTCCCTCAAATGTTCGATTTTGATTGCCCCAATCAGCGAACGCTCACTAGATCATGTGCACAGCAGTCGCTTGTCGGCCTTTTGTTTGGTGTTCTGGCACAGGCTAGAACATTCCGTACCGTACTCTATAAATAATATAACAACTATGTGCTGGATATCATTATGATTGTCGATAGAAACCAAGCGATTAATTTCATGGAAGTTGATTTCGAGTGCTGCTTTCTGCTATAACTTCTCAACTCAAGTTACACAGATGAAATGATTTATTTAATGGTCAGGTAATTCAGAGGCGTTTTAATAGATTAGTTGACTTGGATAACACTAAAGATTAAAGACTCTGATAACGCGTCCGGCATATGAAATATGCCAAGTGTAATACAAACGTTTCACCCTTGGCTCGAGAAGATGTTCAGCGACGGAATTCGTATCTCTTGAGGTGCCTTGTTTAACTAGGAAGCTTAACCCCGCGAGAATTGATTGATTGATTGGGGTTTGACGCAGTACTCAGGGGTATTTCACCTTTGTGCCAGCCCCATGGGTGGAGGAAACCACCGTTCACATCACTGGTAACATGAAAGACGAGACAGAAAAAGATGAAAAAAGGAGCCAAAAAAAGACACAACAAAAAAAAAACTCTGCTTCCTAATGCCCCTTAACTCGAGAGCACTAGGGCATCAGGAAGCTTCCGCCCAACCACCCGCCGAAAGCAAATGAAACTTGGGGAATATACTGGGGTGGAGATTGGTATTTTAAGCTGCAATTTCGACAATGATGTCCTTTTGTTGCTATGTCACTGTACACGAGTTACAACATGTCAAGGCTTAACCTTGGGAATCAAAACATTGCGATTGCCCGCCTAATAGGTGAATCGCAGTCAGAAGTCGCACGGCACATGAATGTCAGACAGAGCACTATTTCACATCTTTGGAACAGGTTTCAGCGATTCCAATCTGCAGAAGACCAGTTCCGAAGTGGTAGACCTTGCATTAACAACTGCAGCACAGAATCACTACATCCATGGTCACCCCTTGCATCACCGAACTACCACAGCAACGAACACAGCTGGGCATGTACCTGATTTGAGACGGGTGTTTGCACAAACCATTCGGAAACCGACTGTGAGAAGCTGGTTTACAGGCTAGGAGGCCATACGTTGACCCCATTCGGCAACACAGCATTGACGTTTACGCGTTCGCTGGTGCATGAATGTACAGGGGTGGAACTTGAAAAACTGGCGGCGAGTATGGTTAAGCGACAAGTCACGTTTCTTTTTACAGAGACATGATGAACGACAACGCGTATACAGGCACCTCAATGAATGTTTTGCCAACAACTGCGTCACTCAAGTTGACAGATTTGGTGGAGGCAGTGTCACGATGTGAAGAGCCATCTACACAGTCAGAAGTGAACTGGTGCTTGTACAAGGCAACCTGACAGCCGTACGCTATCGGGATGAAATTCGTCCTCGCATGTTTCCCGTTATGGATCGACAGAGAGAGCTCCTACAACAGGACAATGTTAGGACGCATACGACACGTTTAACAGTGGAATACCTAGAGGATGAGAACAATAATGTGTTGCCATGGCCATCAAGATCGCCAGATCTCAACCCTTTTGAGCATCTTTGGGGTGGACTGGACATATGTTTATGCAAGCGCAACCCAGCGCCCCAGATGCTTCCGCAACTGTCCCATGCACTGCATGAGGAATGGGTTAGGATTTCACGTGCCCGGTTTCAAAGGCGCATTCACTTTATGCCAAGGAGGTGTCGTGCTGTGATTGCAGCTCACGGTGGACACACAAGGTACTGACCTTAGCGTCCTCGACTCCTCGTGTGGCGCTTTTCGATGATGAATACGCATACTACCACATACTTGAACCATTTTTATCTGTGCTATCCACCAAAATTACTGAATTATCCCCTTTGTATTAAAGATATAAATTTTCTATTAATATTTTGCTTATGCGTTTCTTTATGTATATATAAGCTACTATTAAATAGAGGATATTTGTCATGTGCTAGTTACTAACATGTATATTCCATTGTTACCGTAACCACGAGTGAAAATGCAGGTTTTCTCAGCCACAAGATGAAATATACATGATTTTTTTACCAAGACATGACAAATATTCTATTCATTATATAATCAGCAGTGATCAATCCTAAAATACTTATTGATGCTTCATAGCAACTCAGATATGACCTTTCAACTTTATGGCAAATTAATATCGGGACATAGGTGTTTTCATTTATAACATTTAACCAACAACATGTCAAAGCGTTGGTAACACTTACACAGATGTCATGTAATTTGGAAATGGACACATATTGACACTGGTGTCAATATAAATGTTATTTGCAACAGCCATAGTAAACAACACTATTTCACTGCAATTATATAATAAACCTGTCTATCAGTTTTTGTCAGTTCAAATTAAAAAAAAAATGTTTTAAATCTCTTTTCAAAATAACTTGCCTCATGAGGTTTGGCATTGAAAGCCTGATAACATAACCTCGAAAAAAAACAAATGTGGTTTGCAAAGAATACATCTTTGACAATAACAAAAAACGTTAAAATTTATCCAGCTTTGAGATTTTAATCATGATTCTGAGAAGAATTCCATTATGCTGTAATTGACCAAAACAGAAGTCAGAAATATTATTCAACTTCAACATAATGATTGATGATGAAAAATGTAATTTTGAGTCCAAAAAATTCATTTGTAACACAAATCATTGATAGTGGGTGAACCAGCAACATGCCTTATGACAGCTTCCACCCTTTATCAAATTCCTCCCGGTAAGCCATCTGATCTGCTCAGTCCTGACCTAAACCCACTACTGTAACACTGTTTGGGACATTTCGGGGCACTAAACCTGTACCTTTACAGACTCGGGCACAATTGCAGGCAGCTTTTCATCGAGAATGGCAGCAGTAGCCCATTGAGCAGATCAGAAGACTAACTGGAGGAATTAAATGAAGGGTGGAAGCTGTAACATGGTGGCTTTACCCACTATTGGTGATTTGTTGAATTGTGAATATACGGCATACAAATCATGTGACAACACATTAATGGGCAAGCTGATCTCATACACATTGTAAACGTTGAGCTCCGCTTGGCAATATATGTGTTGTTTTTTAATCCGACAATTTTTTTTAGCAACAAATCAGATTGTGCAAGTTATTTTTCTAGCTTTTAAAAGTGTTATGTTCAAATTTGCTGTGATTGCTTATCATACGAATATGCTGCTTAAGTTCTACTTTCATCAAATTCAGCGCGTAACTTATTTGCATACTGCAATATGATTGGCTGATGGTATTGGTGTGTTTGTCTGTATTTCTACTCTGTGCTCTATTTTTTGAAAGAGTAATCAGATGATATTCAAGTTTGTTGTGAGTGTTCATCACATCAATATGCTGCTGAAGTTCGACTTATCATATTCAGTCAATAACTTATTTATATACTGCAATCTGATTGGTCAATGGTGCTGGTATAATCCGTTTTATTAGTCTGTGGTCTAACATTTGAAACGGAAAGAGTCATCATGGTTTGCAAGAATCTTTGACAATGAGAAAACAGAAAGTGCTTTTTCAGCTTGAGATTGTAATCATGATTCTGAGAAGAATTCTAAGATGCTGTATTTGACCAAAAAATTTGCCTGACCGTTTTTTTTAACTGACCTAACATATTTTCACACAGAAAGCAAGAAATGTTATCTACCACACCATATTGAATCACTGACATGTCACATCACTATCGCTATTAAGTGCTACTACTACCATCATCACTTTCTGAATCACTTTGTAATGAACTATGCATAATTATCCTAAGTAAATTATTACCAGAGCTTTAAATTTCAATTTCTTTGACATTATCCATCAAACTATTTGGCAGTTGACTACCACTGTTCATGTTATCACACACTTGACTTGTGAAACAATACAACATGGGATTGAGACAGATGTGTCCTCTTGAGAGGCAGAATACACAGTTTCTGTTGAGCCTTGGTCAGCTTTAATATTTTGCTGGCAGCCTCATTTTGGCCACAAGTAATTCTCTTCTTCTTCTCCAACAAACCATGAAGCACAATTTATGGCTACACTTTTATCCTCAAATTCCACAATTGCAAAACAAGTCATGCTGATGACGGACAACAGTTATGAGTGCCTTGAAGGAAAAAGTTGAATTCAGTTTATAACGTATATAAAAAGAACTTATTTAAATTATACATACAATGAAATAAAATCTTGTAGCAATATTATAACTTTCAGGTTGCAAAGAAACTGATGTCTCATGTCGGCAAGGGTTTGGCCAGAATTTCCCAGAAATCAAAAAGTAGGGTGTCCAAAATCGTCATTTTCCTTCACTTAAGTAACTACATGTAGGTGTCCAATTTTCACAGTTCCCTATCTCCTGTATGTTAAAAATGCAAGTTAAAAGTGAGAACTGTAGAAAATCTGCTGCAACTGCTATCATGGAATTAATTATGTATATAAACAGTATTGCTACATATTTTTCTTTGTATGGCAAGAGCACAATTTTCTGCCTGAAATCCTGTAGATCTCCAACATGCAATTTGTCAGATAGTTTGTGACACACTCGGATCCCTAAACAAACTCAACTAAGAGGATAATCAAAAAAAAAGTGAAGTTCCTCAAATTCTAGATATACAATGAATGTCTCTCCACATGCTGACTGCAGAATAGTCACTGAAGGTATCTGAAGAGCTTTCCTTGTTTTTAACTGACCCAACATACAGAAAGCAAGAAATGTTATCTAACACACCGTCCATAGTGTCGAACATCTTGAACAATATGGATTAAACTATGAACACAAGAAATTCTGCTGTGTAGATATTGGAACATTTTTTCTCAAAGAGTTGTATTAACTTTTCAGAGCAGTTGGATGCACATAACTTTTTACTGGCGAGGCAGTGAATTAATACTAACAGAAGTAAGAAGTTTTTGTACAATAAACTAGGTATCTTCCCATGCAGAACAATTGGTCCTGTATACAATAAAAATTGTCGGAATTATATTAGTGAGGTGGCTTAGGGTCAAAATGTTGAATTATCGTTACGCGCTGGACAAAAGTGTAATTTTTGGCACACTTACTAGTGATGGAATACTCTTCAAAAATTTCTCTTGCTCCAAGACAATTGATGCCCATAAAGCCAATTTTAAGCCATTTTCAAAATGGCCGCTAAAATTAAAATATTTGCTATATATTCCCAAATATCTTCTTATAGGTCATGCAGATTGCTGTCTAAATTGTTTAACTATATGTTTTTAAGGTCAAGGAATACATATAGCTACATTTCAAATTGATATAATTCATCCTTGGATCAGCAAAATCCAAGATGGCGTCCAAGATGGATGCCAAACTTAAATATTCCCATATCTCTTCCTGTATATCATTTATAATCTGGATATGGTGTTTAAAGTTTATTAACTTTATTTGTCCAGGAATACCAGCAATACATTTCAAATTGTTAGGATATATCGTTCAGCTAAAACATTCCTTAATGGCATTCAAAATAGCCACAATGCAATACAATAAGAGCACAAAATAAGTGCATAATTTACTCAAATTTAGTTTACTCTAATTTTTGGTAAGTTGTAGGTTTGTTAACTGTTTACCATTTATGAAATACAATAAACAATAGTGGTTCTATGGTATACATACAACAGCATGCAACACATTTGTATAATACTTTTAACTTTCTACAATCAACTTTTGGCACGGACACCGACAAAGTTCAGTGCAGGAGAGATTGGTCCTAGCACATTTGCTTCTCACACAGCCATGCTCAGATTTTAAAATGCAGTTGATAAGTTCACTGCATGCCTTGGCTGCTTGAGACAAAGTCATCCAGACAGGCTGCCAACAATCGTCTTGCATTTTCCACCCCCAGCCATCTGGTGTAGGTGTGGCAGGCTGAGCTTCGTGTGAGGTTGTCTCAATGCTGCTCTGGTAAACAGACCTGGCATGCTGAACTAGTGCATCTTGGGTATATTGTTCAAGCTTTGTGATTTTTTGGAGAAGACATCCCTCCTGGCATCATTCACAGACGTTAAGATACCGCACGAGTTCGATTCCCCCAGTGGACTTGCTTAGGTAGAGGGAGTCACATAGGTGACTTCGGCTTTAGCTGGGGTGGTTTTTCCGTGGTTTCCTTCCCGGTTTTCCACCATATCAAGTAGGATTGTCTATGAAGTGGAGAATCCGTCGTCATATAGGTAAAATACCCCTGAGTACGACGTTAAACACCAATCAAACAAAACATCAGTGCTATTTTTTCCATATAAAAATTATAACATTTTAGCCTGATTAAATTATGTATGAGAGAACTTTGGAATCATTTTGAATTTAATAGATTTATTATTTTATTTCTTATTTCAGAGTATGTGGCGGTTGTTTTTAAAAAGTAATCCAATTTTTATTGTGGGAGTGCCGGCATCTCCGTACAGGTATGTACTGCGTTGTAAAATTTTCATGGGGTCTTTTCGATTGCTTTGCCCCGGACATCTGTGACTCCCCGGACAACATCAAACATGGCAGAACAGATCACATGACATGTCTAAAACATTCCTTTATGGCTCAAAAAAATGCCCAGAAATTTGACCACTAAACATAAAAAATTATATCGCTGTATCGACCTCTGTTTATGCATGTCTTTGCATTATTCTTCGTAGATATTAGGTAATCTGACAGACCAGTTACAACAGTACAACGCGCACGTTGTCGCTTCTGAAAGCGCTGTCTACATATGTTTTGCAAGAATTATGTTAAGTGACAAGCCGTTTACAGTGATAAAAGGAGAAAGGCACGAACGACAACTCTGGTAGACATAGCTTATCAACATGCAGCTACATGTACATGCACATATAACATCAAAAGTAAAGGAGGAAACCACAGTTCACGTCACTTGCACATTATGATGTGACTCAACACTGAAGTCTATTCAATGCTGTCAGGGGCTTAGCCAGAAATCAACAGTATGGTGTAGTGCTGAAAATGTTAGCATTTTTTACTAACCGGTTAACCGTTTAAACTATCCATCGGGTAACCGGTTAACCGTCTGAGGGCCGTAATGCTGTAAGTAAACCAGACTACAACAACAAGCTTGCATTTTGGGCTAGTAACTTATAAGCCTATGGCGCATTTTCTTTAACAAGCTTTATTTAAAGTCTTTACATTTATTGTTCAAATTGCTTACGAAAGTTTTATGTGAATCCAGAATGCCAAAACTAATAAACAAAAAAAATGTTGCCTGATAACCTACGTAAGTAATGTACGGTAAAAAGCTTTACATAAAAAACGAGGCTGTTTACGACAGCCATGCTAATTTATGGCAGACCCATTTGCCATTTGATGGCCTGCACGTGCTGAACAGGTTCAGAATACTAGGTCATAGACTCTTCCAATATGTGACTTCCGGTTGTTCCAACTCTTTCCAGACAGGTCATGTGAGCTACATGAGGAGTCCGGAATGATGCTATCGCACAAGGCCCGGTTTCCTGCCGCTCGTTTGGTAAACAACCGATAACAGTGAACTGATTTTGGTGATTTTCAGCGTGCTTTACGCACACTTTGAATAAAGCTTAAACATGTTAAAAAGCCCAGCTAAAGACAAGTATTAGGACAATTTAATTATCTGCTTTAGTACTATGCATACGAGATATTTTGCCGTCTTCAAGAGCGTCGGAACTCGGTCGCAAATTTTTTCCGATTAATCGGTTAGCAACTTTCTAACCGGTTACCCACTATTTTGTAACCGGTGACGGTTAACCGGATAACCGTTTCAGCTCTCACTGATTGGTGAATAAATAAACAAACAAACGAAAAATTGAGGAAAATTAAATTTTTATCATAAACAGATATTGAAAAAAGCCTTTAACTTAAACTGAGAAAACAGTTACAATTTTACAGCGGACCAGTAACCCACATTTGTCGTCTTCTATAACATAGTAAATGGGTAGGCCCTACATAAACACTAATACATTGAACTTTCACCAGCATCATAGTACCATAGCACATTGGTGATTTCACAATTCAATGTCATAATGCCTGATCAAAAAATATACACCGTAATTCTTTGCCATATAAACCAGCTTAATTTTATGAAGGTTCGATTCCAATTAAATAAGTCATAGGATTTTTCCTGATTTATGACGTCACCGCCTCCATCTTTAAATGTGATGACATATACTAGAGCCCACAAACCGATGAGGAATCCTATCCAGTATATCCATGTTATTGGATATCGCAAAGCGGATTTTTCACATATATCTTTACTATTACAGTGTCTACCTTGGTCAACCCATCTTCCCAATGCAAGGGTCCATCCGTAAGGAAGTAAGGTCAACGTCGAGCTTCTTCTTTTACACCTTGCCTTAGGAAGATGTTGTCATTCCTACTAAACGGTCCTGACGTTGACGAGTGTATTTCTGTTTTTTATGACATCATCTAGACAATACTGGACCAGTGTGTCCCGAAACTCAAGTTACATGGACGCAAATTTCCACAATGGTTTGATGCGGATCTTATCTGTGTTTTAAAACAAAAGGAAGAAGCACATAGACGTTACAAACGATCCAAAGACGCGTCTGACTATCATACGTTTTCAAGACTTAGGTCAGAGTTCAAATCGCTGAGCGCTGAAAAGTATAAAAACTATTTGTCTAATGTAGAGAAAACGTCCACGGACAACCCTAAGAAATTCTGGAGTTATGTTAAAGGCAAGTTAAATTCGAAATCAATTCCTACTGTGGTTTCTTACAATGACAAAGAATTTGATAACCCAGAAGACATAGCTTGCGCCTTCAACACGTTTTTTCATTCAGCATTCAATAATGACCCTAAAGGAGATCCTCCCACGGTACCTTCCGTACAGGACAGTTTACTCAACAATCTGCACATAGATTTGGAACAGGTACTTCAGGCTGTGAAGTCCATAGAAGAGAACAAATCATGTGGTCCGGACAATATTTCAGGGATCTTCTTGAAAAACTGTGCTAACGAACTATCTATACCGTTATTAATTATTTTCCGTACAGCATTACATTCTGGTACCTATCCTAATCTTTTCAAACAAGCAAATGTTGTTCCTATCTTTAAGAAGGGCAACAAACAGAATGTAGAAAACTATCGTCCAGTATCTTTACTTCCGTTATTTGGCAAAGTGTTTGAAAAAGTTGTTTTTAATAGCCTCTACACTCACGTTCAGAATACTATAACGGAGTTCCAACATGGCTTTGTGAAGCGTAGAAGCGTTCAAACAAACTTAGCTTGCTATACTAACTATCTGGCCTCTAATTTTAATGATAAGAAACAGGTTGATTCAATATACTTGGACTTTAGTAAAGCTTTCGATTCGGTGTCACATTCATTTTTAGTTCACAAATTAGAATCTTTCGGTATATCCGGAAACTGTTTAAAATTACTTAATTCTTATTTGAGTAATAGATTTCAAAGAACTGTGATAAATGGAAAATGTTCAGAGTGGTTACCCGTACTATCCGGGGTACCTCAGGGGTCCATAATAGGGCCCCTTATGTTTATTTTATATATCAATGACTTACCAAGCTGTGTTATAAACTCTAAGGTATCTTTATACGCAGATGATTCAAAATTATACAGATCTGTAACATCTATATCTGACTGTGTATTAATTCAAG
>JAVFBY010108894.1:0-19171 GCA_034781015.1 Tonicella lineata
GACGTCAGGAACTATGTTTTTTAAATTTCTTATTTTCTTGAATTTATCAATTTAATGATTTGACTGATCTTGGAGTGTTTTATTTCCACATTTGATTGTGAATTAAATTCTGGCCAATATATGGTGTAAACGTCTTTTGCTAAAAATTCCGAAAAACAAGGGATAATCAGCGAAAAGGTGGCGCGGTGATACCTTAGAGCTGGATCTCCCCATAAAATCTCGAGGAAGGTCCGCGAAAAACGTTTAGAAAGAAGGCCTGCTATGACTCTGACTATTTATTACATAACGTGAAAGCCTAGTGTATTTAAAAGAGTACATCATACATAACCATCCCCAAAATAAATTCAAAGCTAATTTTCTGAACATAGCTTCTATCGATTCTTTATAGTGTTATATTTTATTAGAATATTGTGTTATGCAGTCATCAAAGGTATTTTCGGAATAGCAATGAGAAATATTGAGAAAAACTTATCTGCTACTGAATAAACTGGGCGCCGCCATTTTAGATTGACTACAGTGACCCCTGTGCAATGCAGAGTTATCTTATTGTGCTCATATGATGCCTTTGGGTGTTATGGTAAATATAAATTTTTAAACTAATGCTCAACCTAGATTTTTGGTCAGAATTTAAAAAAAAATGTGCTCATTTGAGTACAAAAGGTATTAAAGGGTAAAGGACAGAATCGTCATTGGTATCCACGCTAATACTACAAGTGTGTGTGGGGGGAGAGGGGTACTGTGTGTGTATCTGTGAGGGAGGGGGGCGGTACTGTGGCAGCATGATTCGGCGTCGGAACATTGGGATATGAGAGACAATATTGAGGCTAACTGGCCTGGTGTGGTCGCACAAGCAACACAGTTCACCGCTGCTTGTTATGGGCAGTCAAAGTCCAACTCTATCTATGAAGCAAGGAGTAATGTGTGAACTGCAAGGGTTTGAAACAAATGGATATTTCGTAATTTTCACACTAGAACAATGCTGACTGAGGAAGAGGAGGGGCAAAATGAAAAATTAACATTTGAATAACTTTATCAAAAATGTTATCATGTACATAGCCTGGATAAAGCTATTGTTCTATGCAGTGTTACTAATTTGAATTGAATTTGAAAGACAGTTATGTTGTACAATACCAATACACTTTAAAAGTTCAATGTTTATTGCTATATGCCTACTTCGATGTTGAAACACATATGATATGAGCTATACGAAGAAAATTGCTAGGCACATATTTATTTATCAAGATGTACCTACTATATTAACTTGGCGGCCATCTTCATTTTATCAAGTTAGTGTGTAGCCTAATACAAACAATAAGTTGGTGATTGAATCTTAAACTTATTTACATGTAAAGACCTGGTTAAAACAATTAGTAATAAGCTGACTGACAATGAATAATGACAAGTTTAACATCTCTTTAAGTATTGAAGTAGTATTTTGGCGGCCATCTTGAATTTATGTAAATTAGTGTGTTTTGCAAATAATTAGTTGATGATTTTACCTTTTACAATCAAGGACCGATGGAAACATGAAATAATTAGCTGACTTACAATGAAAAATGGCAATTTAAAAAAAAAATAGTGATAAAATGGTACTTTGGCGGCCATTTTGTATTATGCTAATTTTCTCAAATTGCTCAATGCTGACAGCGAGCCAGTAAACATTTTCATTAAACTGGGGGTCTTGACAAGTATAATCCATCAAAAAAAAAACTATGGACCCGAAAACAAGGTCGACCCTATTGGCAGCCGGACTACTTCAAGAGGTTTGTGTTTGAGGATACAGCTCTTCATATTGACTAATTTAACTATGGAGTCTATTCATTGCAGACATAGGGATGCTGTTGAAGTAGCTGACAAACATCATTAATCCATTGTTAAGAGCTGTGTAATTAGGTGTAAAATTCACAGGTGTCTGTGCAGGTGAGCAGGGCGTCAGGTTACTCACCATTACAGGTCTAACAAATAATGCACATTTTTACTCCACCCCGGAGCAAAAGATCCCTTTAGAACACTTGTCTAACTTGTTAACAAAAGATAATTTGTTCCTCTTTCCTTATGCATAAGGCTGGATACTGGAAGAGAAAACTTTCCAGTGTTTTTTCCCAGGCCTTTATTCCGATACATTGTGTTAATTAGCCTGTAAAACTGAGTGGCAAGTTGCCAGCTAATAAAATACCTGATTACACTTAGCAAAGTAAAGCAAATTTACAGCACCAATAAACGACAACATATGATTGTATCCCTAGTGAGTCTGGTTTTTTTTTATATTTAAACTGATGTTATGGAAATGATGCTATTTGAACACTGTATATAACAGAGCTACTCAGGCCAATACACTAAAAGTCACACAAATAGCTTAGCAAACGAAAATATTATTGCAATAAACTCCAACCTAACAAAAAGTTTGTACTACAAACAGGAACAAGTTTCATTGATATCAGCTGGAAATTCAAGTTTTACAATACTGTTTTTCTGTATTCTAAATGTGAACAGAATAACGCAATATCTTCAAGTTAGTTATAAGGGCCTTGACAAAGTTTTTTTTTTTTAAATCCATAAGCTACATGTGCTTGAGGTAAACTTCTATGACACGTGGGAAAGAAACAGTTGATTAGAACAGGTGGGTTAAAAGAGGGTGTGAATGGCTGGAGAAGTGAAGTGGATACAGGCATTAGAGTACACATAAACACATCAATACACAGACCGGTCTCACACAACTCCACCCTGGACTAAATTCAAAATTACATTTTGGCTGCTTTAAATTAGTTAACAAAGGCCATTTTTTATTTGACCCTTCCTCGTACAAAATACATGAAGATGCTGTTTATAACACACTGATTATTTATAATAAGCTTGCCTGTAACTATAAATATTTTAAAATATTATTGACAATCAAATGATTGAGAACATCTTTAATAACTTTTATGTATTATAAAATAGTATAGACAACGAATAAATGAAATGAGCCTGGAACATCAAAGCCCCAAACTGATTTATGTTTAAAAAAAAGTGGATTTTTTTTTTCATAGTTGGAATCTCTTATCTTTAATTGGATTTTGTGTTATAAAATAGTATTGATAATGAACTGATCGTGGAAGGCATTTTACCACCCATAGAGTTTTCTGAAGGAAGGACTTTGAACAAAGGATTAAAATGTGAAGAGCTTAGATTGTCTGCTCTTGTCAAAACTGTCATGTATTTTATCTGATTCTTCGAAGGAGCGTGTGTGTTCAGCCTTCCAGTTGGCCTCGCGTCAACTAACTGTCTGGACCTTTTGAAATTGTGCATGTCGAGGCTGTGGTTTTTTGACTGAATTATATTATGAAGTGTTGGCTTAGACATTCCATATTGTGTTTAATACTATTTATTGGTAATATTGAGTCAGTCCACCCGATCTACATTTTTTGTAGCTTTGAGGATTGACAGTTTTGGCCTGAATCCGACAAGGCCTACACAATGAACAAGGTGACTTGAGACCTAGTTGTTTGTTTTGGCCTCTTATTAAATATAGGCAGACAGTGATTATTTTACCTCCTTCAGTCTTAATAAGCGGTGTCTGTCACGAATATATCACCTAGTTTGAGCTACACCACACTTCAAATTATCAAAATCCCTATGTTGGGTCTTTCTTAAAGAATATGCACTGAAAAATTTGTATTTGATCAGGACCACCTAATACCAAGTTCTAGAGTATATTGTATCACATTCATTATTAACAATATTGTAAAATTTAAAAAATTACCATTTTCTATATACATGTATTCTTAAATTTCGTGACCAGATCAGGTTATGATCGAAGGAGGTTCTAGTGTAAGAATTGTTATTCAATATTGACAATATGGTAACAAAAAAACAGGGAAGAGGTTTTTTTATTTTATTAAAATTACTCTGTCCAGACACTAGATGCTGGTTTGGTCATTAAGTGCTAGTTGTAGTATTGCTGAGTAATGACTGAATTTGATATTTCTATATCCTTGTAGCTTTATCTTTCTTTGTGTATCTGTGGGGCAATTTAGAAGCTGAGGATGGTATTGAAAAGAATAACTTCACGTCGATAGCAATGTTTTAATCAATACGGGACTTTCGGGTTATGACGTTACGACAACAGTGGGACGTCTTTTTGTGAAATTACGTCGTCGCTTTACGGCAAGGTGGTGCAAACTGCCTATACTTTAACATTACAGTATGCCAGTTTACAGAAAACTATAGATGCAAATAATTTTCTTTCGCAAAATATATTATTTCTAACCATAGGAAAGCTCATATCATAACAATTTATTTACTCTGACTTCAAAGCCTACAATATTGTATATACCGCCCATGTTAAAAATCGTAAATTTACCCCACCTTACCGTAAAGTGACAACGTCATTTCACAAAGGGACGTCACGTAGACTCACTCTGATGTCTTAACTTCATAACCCGAACGTCCCGTATTGGTACAATGTTTCAGTCTCTTTCCAGATACCGTTTTCAAGTAATGTTGTAACCAATTTATTAATAAGTTGCCACCCATGGTGAAGTTATTCTTACTAATTTAGCTTTCTTGCTACTTAAGTTCTTTGCAACTTTTATAATTTACTATTTATTAAATCCCTATAAAGTATACTACATCATGCTTTTAGCCATGAAAGTACACTTGTAAAAGAAATATCTTACTACTTATTTCAGTGTAGACTTAGTGCTAAAGAAAAATGCTGGTGAAATATTTTTACAGCATAACAGAAAAGCATTTAGATGTCCGTAACAGATTACCTTTGTAGGTAAAGTGTTTTTCTCCATTCAGACACCGGAAATTCAGGGTGAATGAAAATGCCTTTAGTGCTTAATATTGAATGTAAAAAAGGAACAGAAATAAGAAAAGGTTACAGGTGCGATACAAAACGGAGTATAAAATCTGGTCACAAATGAGTGATTTCATACTGTCTAAAATAACACGGTCACAAACACAGTAAATGTCTAGGAGGCGTTAATTGTCTCGCCGTATAGAGGTATATACACATGATATAGACTTAATAGTTTAACAGCCGCAGTTAACATGTGGATATTCACACTCTGAGCTTCCTACATACTACACTATTAACGATAGTTTTAATTTACGTATAAACTAAATGGTAATTGCTTTGGAGGCGTACAAGTAGATTGTGGACATAAATAAAACTTTTAAACTAAGTACATGTAAGACAATGGATAAGAGTTCTAGGCTCAAGAATTATACAGTTTCTTTATCAATATACAGGGTGCCTCAAACAAGTCTGAAATCATACTAAGAATTATTAATAATTATTCAGAACATGTGCAAAGTGACGATTGTTTTTTGTAAGACAATGATCCTTGGATCAAGACTTGGTTGATGATGGTACATGTATAGAGATCTAGGATCAATTGAAAATTAAGTAAATCACTATGATTCCAGATTTTTTGGGATACTCTGTTTTTGTTTCTATAGAAATGTAGTGCCTTTTTTGGGGGGGTAAATATATACATGATATGGTTTCATAACAAAAACACAGTGACAACTTCTTTACTCCTTGGTTATCTTCAGAATTTTTGGCTAATGCTCTACAAGTTGTTATAGCGTGACATGTAAATGCCACTTAAAGAAAATTCTTACTCTATATTAAACTGTAATTAAACTAGATTTTATACTTTAAGACCCTAATATAATCATCTTGTACCACTTTTTTAGGCCCAACTTAATAATCTCTTTTCTTCCATCCTAATTCTGTTGTGGTATAGAAATGATATTAATCTAGATTTGTGGACAAGCCCCACCAGTTTCTACCCCTTTGGCATCAGAGGTAGTGTTTGTGAAGCAAGGCATTCAAACTGACGGTAAATCTGACTTTCAAATAAGCTACCCTCTGAATAAATTTACAGTTGAAAGGCATTAGGGCCTGGGTAGCTTTATATTACCAGGTCCCATGTGTGCTACAATTGAATAAAATCTATTTAGGTGCTTGGTCTACATTTTGTGGTTTGAGGATTAGTTCTTTAAACAGGTGTCCCTATCAGACAATTAAGGTAAAGCTGTTACCTGCATTCCAACCATGCTGTAGGTGCAAATGTATATGTTTACGTTCTTAGGTTTTGAAAAAGTTTTAACAGAATTATATTTCATTATGAAAGTAGGTACTCTGGTTGGTTTTTTTTTTTCGTATCTTTTTCTGAAGTTAAGGGCATATTTTCATGTATTACAATACATTAGTATGATCAACAAAGACATTTTTTTTTATAAATGAATTAACAGATAGGAAGTTTTAGATGGTTAAGTTATATCCTTTCTAATATGCCTATAAATGTGGAAAGCGTTTAGCTGGAATACAAAGGAAAAGCATCTCCATAATAACCTTGGATAAAGGAAAGAAATCTTTGGATTATATCTGATAAAATACAAACAGAGCCCCTAATCTTCATGAGAAAAACAATCAAGACTTCAGGAGAAATATTAGCGAGGATTAGGATGGATAAATAAGAGTCCAAAATTCACCTGGAGAACGGTTAGCCCTCAGGTTTAATACAGATGAATGTTGACCTTAAATGTTTGATTATTACAGGTGTGCACAGAACTGAGAAAAAAAATCCTACATTTTCTTTTAACCTTTTTTTAAAAAAAGATATCACTGAAGCACATGTAATTGCTATATAGACAATATTCTTGCTAATTAAATTAATTTTCATTTTAGACCTTTGTTGCATTTTTTCCTGTACATAAAAAACTGTCATCTTTTAGTTTTGTGTTGCACAGTTCAAGCCTATCATGTGTAAGAGTTTGTTGAAGGTTTGTGAGATAAAGGTTAAATGTCCTTTCAAATAAGATGAGAGAGATGAGATGTGGGTAGGGCAAACACCAACAATTTCTCCTATTTGGACAAGAGATTTAATTTTTTTTTCTAAAGATGTTTATGAAATGGACCACCACATCAGTTTCTCAAAAGAACTAAAATATTTAACTCATATTAAAATGATTTTTTTTACATTTGAATATAGGCTTTTAAGTTGACCGCCCACGTTTTCGGTTTAAACTAACAAAGGTTAAATAGCAGATTTTTACTTAGCATACATATTGAAAGACACCAAGTTAATTGGATAAATTTGTATTGATTGACTTGCCATTTAACAATGGCATCTTTAGCAAATGTTTGGTCCTGCAAAAAAAATTAAAATGATAATTGTATACTTTGGTGGCAGCTTATATTAAATTGGACTGAATTTTCTTTTTTTCCGACTGTACAAATGGTTCAGTTCTTCATCTCTATTTCCTTTACAAAGTCAATGTATTCAAATGCTGACAATATATGTCCTGATCAAACAGAAAATATAACTCATATGGAAATTTGCAGGACTTTGCTTATAGAATTAAAGAAAAAAAGTTTTGGCAGATTAATGCAGAAATCTAATTTGGTAGGTGAAAGGCTTTTAGGCGACAAAAACTTTTGGCAAGGTGAACAAACTGCTTTTGAGGGTAAAATTGACTCTAGAGTGGCTGCCAACAGGGCTACATTTAGAAAAGGTTAACAGAAATGTGACTTTGACAATATGGCCAAATAGTGGTCACAAGGGGTTTTGAAAAGGGCTTAAAGGGGGTATTGTATGCTGTGTTTTCTGAAGCCTGCGGCAGACCAGCACTGGACATTGCCCGCTAGGAAAGTTCTTTGCTTTTCACTTCATAATGTCAACTCAGCCCCTAACTCTGTCCATCTCACACAAGTTTTTTCCCATCTTTTTTCAAATTTGTCATCCTATCTCTAATCTCCATGGGCCTCAGATGTAAGGGATCACAAATAAAGTTAGCAATTCTCGCAATGTAAAGTGTCAAATATTACAGGAGAATATCAGTTTTCTAGCCGCCATTTCTTTGTCTTCTCATTAAACAAAGATGTAATTATATGTCAACGTCCTCTCGGACAAGTTAAAAAAAAAAAAATCTTCTAATTTAACTATTTTTTTGTTAACAGTGAGTGTTATTCCTATGTTCATTTATTACCAAATTGAAAAGTATTTATCTAATGATGTTAATACTGATATAAATATTTTTTTCTACTATCGAAGTTACACATTATTTAATAACTATCAAAATTAAATATCAACTAAAACAATATGATATGACTTCAGATGTGCCATTTTACTTTTATCAATAGGGAATCTGTGATTATAGCTATCTACACTTGGATGAATACTGTACTGCTCACATATGCTGAAGGATTTTCCATTGTTAAAACCGACCATTAATCATTACAAAATATGACAATTGGCACATTACTTGCCCATTATAACCACTATAATGTCGCCAAGCTTCATTTGTTTCATTACACAACCCTTTTCCCTAGCCACGGAAGTACCATATGGCGGATTATAATTTCAGACAACAAACCTAGCTCTTTATTTTTAAATCGTGTTGTTGTGTGTAATGGGGTATAGTGATGTGCTCTGCAGTTTTGATAGTGACTAATTATAAACCACATCATAATTATAACTAACTGATTGTATAATTACTGCTGCACTGTCTACCATATGGGACACCATTTGTTAAAACTGAAATCTACCTGCGAAATATCTACATGTTTTATGGGTATTAAAGCACCACACAAAACAACCCACATGTGTAGCAGTTATGACTTTATTATAGCACCACTGTATTTGTCTTTTTTGTTTAACTTTTTGCATTGTTATTTTGATCGACTCTATCTAAAAAAATTAAGCATGAGTATGAGGTATATAATTTTCTTTTTAACACAGTGTTATAACTTTTTCTTTATCCCTGTTTGGATGGGCTAACATTGCTTTTCTTCGTTTTTGTCACATTGTTATTTTTTGATGAGCTATTATTGTGGAAAAAGGTTGAACGTAAAAAATTGAACTGTTTTGTGATTGGTTATCGTTGCACCAGCTAAGCTGTATAATTACCAGCTGTTTTGTAGAGGAGATAAACAATGCGGTAAAATAAAGTTAGATTAGGTTCCCAGGATATTTTATATGACACTTCATTTGATACTGGATAAATATCTGACCGTATACACACGCCTTCATCTATTTGTTTTTCATATTGCATTTATGCTTCAATTATGTACATATTGATGTGATCTATAGCTAGTCTGGAGATAAGCTTTGCAATATTGCATGGGCTTAATTGCCTGTATTGCATAGCAGGATTAGCAGCCTAATATTTATGTTTAGGTCATTTTTGTGGGGTTGAGAAGAGATATTGAAGTATTAATACTCTGAGCTGTGGGGTTTGATTCCCATACAGGTTCAACTTACACAATTTTCAAAATTTGTTTTATTGAAGAATTTTAAAAAAGTGTTTTTCAAAAATAACAAAAATACAGATAACGTTTAGCTTTATTATTAAAGTATCTTTTTGGAGTAGACGGCTAATCGCTTGCCTAATATGCTTAGCTTATTACTAGTATTAATAGTAATACAACTACAGTTCCATTTAACAATAGTTTAAGATACATGTATATCAAATTCTATGATCAATGAACATATAAAGTTAAACTCTTCCTTTGTTCTTTTGAATAATTTTGTGAATTATATTATTGGGAAGAAAGACATGTATAGATTTATCTCAAAATGTCTCTCCAGATCTTCAAGGATTCATATTCTAAAAGTTTAGCATTTTTGGGCTGCATAAATGAGGTGGAATGATTGCATCAAGTATTTACGTGTCTGTGAGAGGGTCGGAGAACTGGGGCCTTGCTTGGGTAAGGATTATGGTTAGAAGAATAGGGCCTTTATTGTGGAGTTTGTCAATCTAACAGCCAAAGCCTCGTTGTTGAGAATCAAACAGTGTACCTGTGCACACTGCCACTTTGTTCGTCCCAGTCACTACATGAAATAATAGAATTGCGTAAACATTAAGCGTGCTTGCACTAACTAAATTGTACTCGAGAACATGAGCTACATGTATAAACAGAAATTTTATTTCTCAATTCCTGATTACAATATACTTCAACTAAATCTTTGTCTGAACTCACAAGGTGTGGCAACTGGCTGGTGATTCAAATTAATTTTAACTGTTGTTGGTTATCATATTTCCTGATAGAATTTCCGTTTCATAGTCAGTAGCACTATTTAATACTTCAGATTTGGTTAAATAAGGGCTAGGACAAGCACTAGTCAAGATAGTGCATTTTTAAGTTGTTACAGTTTCAATAGGAATGAATTTGTTTGGGCGTAGGAGGCCTGGCTACGCGTGTGTTACTCGTGGTTTCCACCCACTTAACCAATCAGATTGGCTAGTCTGAGGGGAACTGGTTTAGGGTCAGTGGAGATAGTACCTGTAATGAATTCAGGTATAGCAACCTATAGCTCCTCCAGAGATGCTATGTAGGCTAGGTATGCTGTTTAAAGCCTATAGAGAATTTGACCAAACAATCCACCTTGTGCCACTCCTTAAAGATAAGCCCCTATATTATTCTGTCCTGTATTCAGGGATTTATATATTTGGCACGATTATTTTTGTACACCAAGAAAGGATATCCAGAGCTGTTCAGACCACATGTGCTTGTAATATAAAAAAAAGGAATACTGTAACACAATAAGTTATAGAAGAGAAAAACGATATATTAAATGTAGTTAGATTGAAAACCTACAGAATTTTAATTTATCATTCGTATTATGTTTACCAATAAGTCATATTCACTCTTAATACAGCACAATGTTTTACACCTGGTCTTTCCAGGATATTAGTAAAACTTTGAATAAAATAGCAACTCTTGATTTGCCACCAAGCTGAGCAAGGCATGTCAACTCTATGATCCTATACATTTTGCGCCTACATGCATATTTTGCATAGAAGGATGGCTGCATTATTATAATACATCGTTATACATGTATTCATCTTGATTCATCACTAATATTTATTAGTCTATGAACCTGTACTTTTTACATCTGTGTTTAGCTCAGTTGGATGTTTAGAATTTCATAGTTGCTGTTGATATGTGGTTAGTGATTCAGTCAGGACGGAAATGCCACTCAACTTGATATCCTAGGCTGGGATGATCCACTGCCAATTTTTCTCATCGAAATTTTGTTTACACTTCATAGATTTAGAGCATAGTTTACTCTGTCAGTTTTCCATGCACTTGGTGACATAATTCTGTGGTGACATGCCGACCTCAGTTTGACATGCTTAGCTGTAGTGTACATGAAATAAACATGGAATAACAAAGTGCATACCAAGTCTATTATAGATTAAAAAACACAAAGGTGTGTATTCACATATAACTTTTCCTTGTACTTTTAATAGTTTAGATAAAGTGTATGCTGCCAGTATATACATGTAGCAGTTGCAAGGAATGTATCAATACAGGTTCAATAATTAGATTATATTTTTAGGCAGTTTTATATATATATTTTTTTGTATAAGCTTATATTCTGTTTATTTTTTGTGCATGTGTATATTTATTTTGATGCTAGTTTAAGTTACTGTAGTATTTTGGGGGTTGACTTAGTACTGTTTTGTATTTTCTATACATAAATGTGTGTGGTTTTTTTAGGAATTAATGCTGTTAGAAGTACATGAGTGTCCAGTGTTCTTTATAAAATGGATATGTCCACTGACCTAGCCTCAAGCCTGTGGTCAAGTGACACAGATAAAGCCGAGGATTAATCAGGGAAAGTGACTATTGATCTAATAAAGAAGATGTCACAGTCTGGTGGTTACTGTGGTCAAGTAGCCGTGACCAATCGGATGTGTCACACCGGGCGTCATAATATTAGTAACTGGACACCGTTATTAAACAGGTCGTCCCTCACCAAATCAGTTACATAATGACAGATAAGTTTATAATAGAAAGAGAGTGGAACAAAAAATACTTTTTTAACTGTATCCTGGACCTACATGTATGATTAAGCACTTTCATCTTTAGCATTGACATTTAAACATACTTCAAATACTTGATTCTAAAAACTTGTCAGATTTCTTCACAATAATCTGTCATTATTGAAAAGGTTTGAAGCGAAGAGCTTCAACCTACAACGTATAACATGTAGTCTTGATTGTTTATGTATTTTTTGATGTAGTTTCAAGTATTTTAATTTAACAATAACGCATTGTGTTTTTTTAATTACCTAACTCGGCCCACTTGTTGCTCTAATTAGAAACTTAACTTTTACAGACATGACACTAAAATAAAGTTACACACAAGTTGCTTAACCATCTGATGATATGCATGTTACTTTTCTCTGTCTAATTTATCTACTCTTACCTTCTTTGACCTTTGGCAATATACCTTTCACTGCAGAAATACGTTCTCAAGTTTTTTTTTTATCTGATTTAAAGTATTCTCCCTTTTTCCTCTATTTTTTTAGTATGATATAGTAACCCTCTATTTCTTTAGTATGAGATCGTAACCATATGTCTTTAGTATGACATAGTAACGCTCTATTTCTTAAGTATGATATATGACCTTCTGTTTCTTTTAATAGTATGACATAGTAACACTCTATTTTATTTAGTATGATATAGTAACCCTCTATTTCTTTAGTAGGATATAGTAACCTTTTATTTCTATCATATGATATAGTATTAGTAACCCTCTATTTCTTAAGTATTGTATAGGATCCTCTGTTTCTTTAGTATTATATAGTAACCCTCTATTTCTTAAGTATGATATAGTAACCCTCTATTTATTTAGTATGATATAGTAACCCTCTATTTCTTAAGTATGATACAGAAAAACAGGTCCTATATACATGTATTTTCAATAACTGTTAATTTGTTGACACTTCTTGCAAAGTGGACTGGCTTTTATGAGTGTAATGTAAGAGGTTGTTTGTCTTTCTGTATGTGTATAGTCTGTCCCTTTCTCTCTTTAGTTTGGGGCCATGTCTTAACCCTTGGCTATTCTTTCAAAAGTTTGTAGCCTTTAAGTTTCTTAATGGCTGGTTGCTCCCTAAATGTGGAGAAAAAATGACCTACATTTAAGACCAATGGCCTTTTTTTTTACCTGGATAGACTCTTTGATACAGGTAGGTTAGTCGGGAGCAGGTTATACAAAGACCGTAAAATCGTGTTTTATTCCGTGGCAGCGTGGCTCGTGCCTTACGTACCCCTGCCCAAAAGACCGCTGAATTATGTGGGTCAGACATGAATGACTAAACAACAGTGTATACCCTATACTAAATCTCTTAAAAAACTGGCACGGACAGGTATTTTAAAAATTGTTTATGATAAGTGTCATTTTTGGAATTTACTTATGTATGTCAACGGTTACTTGAAACTTTATTTTGTAAAACTAAAATTGTTGCTTACAAAATTTTGTTTTATATAGCATCCAAAACAAAAAGATTATATTGAATATTACACATTGAAGCGTGTATTTGGAGGTTTTTATGTTATGGTGGACTGGTATTTTGTATGGAGGCCATGATCAGAAAAATTTATGAGTTTACTGGACCAAATAATAATTATGGAGACGTGATAATATAAAGTCAGATTCATTATCTTTGATGTATATATAAAGATGGCTCCCACTTTAATAGTTAACTCGTTCTTCATTAAATAAAAGCTGATAAGTGTTCTGATGCTCAGCTAAGATACAACTTACAAAAATGTGTTGGCTTTTTCATGTTTCTTTAAGGATAAATTACACAGGACTGGAACAGGATATGTGTCAAATGAATTTAAAACTGATATATCATCTTTAGATTCCAGATAGACATTCAGATAAAAGAGACAAAATTATTATTATCTTTAAAGTACATTGTAGATGTACAGTGTATAACTACTTCAAAGCCTTTTGAACATGTTTTTCTTTTCCCTGCTTATTTTTTTAGAAGATTTTTTTTTTAAATTGGTGAAATTCTTGTCACACTCCTTACTTGTGGTATTCATGTTGAAGTTTAGCTTTAGATTACAAAGTAAAATCAGAATTAGCAAACCAGAATGGAAAACAATTTTAAAATGCTTGTCACACTTCAAGGAAATAATTTCAAAGAAACTTCTTTACCCTCATTTCATGTGATATTTGTGTAATCATATGTATTAATGTTTAGTTTAATTGCAAATTACTAAGTAAAATCAGTGTCTGCAAGTTAAAAGGTTAAAAAAGTTTGCAAAATTGCTGTCTCACTTTAAGGAATTACAGGTCTTACTTTATGACTTGTGTTATTCGTGTATCAAACAGTTTACATTTAGTTGTACTCCTCACCTGTGATATCATTTAAACATACTTTGACTATTAAGCAACCATATAGTCAATTGAATGGGAAATAACCTTTGTGCATTTATTATCAAGTCATCAACATCGTTAAGATGCATATTTTTAAATCATAACGACGACCAATGAAGATAGGGTTGAATAATTAGTGTCATTCCTGGTGAACATGTGTGGATTTTTAAGAGCATGTTAATTAGCCTTTAGGTTTTAATGATTGAGGTTATGTCTGGTAAATGTACATGTAGGCCTACAACATATATAAAGTCTAGTGTATTTGATAAAAACAGGTGTACTGTTAGGCTAGGTATTAAAATATGATCATTATTAAACATTACTGCTCAATTAAAGTTTAATTAATGTTTCATGGCTAAAATTTGATAGGATAATTGTCTAAAACTATTTTATAATTTACATGTAGTTTTATTAGGATTTTCAACTTTTTAGGTGCTTTGGTTATCTTTAATAAAATACAAATAAACTACTATTTTCACAGGCTCATTCATTTGTAATTATTTGAAGTTTATTGCTATCTTGTATTGTTACTTAGGCTTAACATGATTGATTGCTTGGTGTTTAACACCTTGCTCAGGGTGTATATACCTGTATGATGGTGTATGTCAAATGGGTGGAGGAAAACACCCTTGCTGTTAGTCCGTCACCATCCAATATCAAAAACCCGACAGCACAAGCATAGGACACCACAAGAAAAAATTGGCTTCCTGGTGCCCCTTAGCTCAGGGAGCACCAGGAAGCTCCTCCCGAACCACCCGAAGGCTTAACATGATTCAAGTCAGTAGGTTTTATTATGCTCCATTATCCATGTACATGTAGACGTCACACAGTTACAAACAAATTAACCTTACATTATTAACTGGTTAACACTGAACACAAGCAGAAATAAACGGTTTTAGAAACTTATGGTTTTATAGTATAATAAAATAAAGTTTTATAAAGTTATTTTTATTTTTTTTTATTTTATTTAAATCAAATGGAATAAACACTAAAACTAAATGGTTTACTTAGTGTTTAAACTTTAAGACAACCGATTCATGTATTAACTAGATTTGTTACTATGTACACAAATTAACCAAATTGACTCATTGTGTATTGAGATAAACATGTACACTTTTTAGTGTGTTGGTGTACACATTGAGATCACCAAATATATGTTTCTCCGTACACAACTGCCTACTGATATAACTAAAGGGTGATGTACTGTGATGTACTTACTACTGGGTAAATGTTACTCCACAGAGACATAACAAATTGAAGTTATCTGCGTATTTAATATGGTCCAAGCACTATTGTATAGTTATATAAACACCTGTATTTTTCTCAGGTAGATCAGGTAAATACTTACCATGGCTTCAACCAGACTGAGTAATGTTAGCACTAATGTCACCAGTCTGCATATAGGTATTTCCAACTTCATTTTGAGAAAGTTTTTCAAAGTCACACAAAACACAAATAGTTATAAACTTGTACACAACTATACACAATGTGACAATCACAAACTGTGGGATTGTGAAAGTGCTACTTGTATAATCAACCACAAAGCCTGGGTGCTTCTAGAGTATGCCATTAAAGTTAAAGATGACATTGAAGTAAAACTGTAGCAGGTAAGTTAGACTAAGGATAATCAGTGGTCAGTAATTCCAGAGGCTGCATGTGTACTACTCTAATCTGCTCACCACACTGGTCAGAACTGCTATGACAGGACACACAGTTAGCCCTTCTCTTTAAGGTGCCTCCGCGGCTGAATGAGTTACGCAGTCCCGCCAAAGCTAGAGTGGAGTTAGGCCGGCCCCTTTCTATTGTCTACCTGTGTGTCTGGTATTGAAGGCAGCAGGACAGAGTTTTCCAGTGATTTACCCTTGTCGCGCCCCACTACTCCCCCTGATTGTCACCCATGCTGTGAAGCCTCCTAATCCCTGACTATCTGGCACTACCATACACTGATGGTCTAAACAGCATTACCTAGTCTTCAGTCAGACACATCTAGAATCAGATCTATCATAAACTTTGGGAAAAGTTGCAGAGTAAGTGTTGTGCACACTGTCCGCCTAAACCTCTAAATCTCCAGGCCCAACAAAACTTTAATATTGGCACACTCTGCAGCCTGTCAACTGCTAACTGTATGGTTTACCTGTCTACTGGACTAACCTATTTTAGAAAAGGGGACACAGAGTTTAGTCTTTAAAAATTTTATGAAACATTATGCTGAAAGTTTAAATATAAAGTTTTGAATTAAGCTTTTTGTTTCAATTAAAACAAGTGTCATCCAAACTTTTAGAAAATAAGTTTATTTTGATTGAAAATAAAGCTTGTCAACTTGAAAAGGCTAGGTAAAGTTTTCCCTCCTAAATAATGAAAATACCCAGGTTGATGTGGCAGAAGTAAGTGTCTGTCAATCACTTCTCAGCCAATCAGGTTTAATTCTGATCTGGTGGGTGGAGCTAAAGTCCTGTCACTCTGGCAACTAGTTTCTGGTTGTAAAACTTACTGAGGAGATAATTGTGTTGTTTATCAGAGAGAGAGAAAAAAAATTGTTTCACCTGTTTAATCTAGATTTTTTTCACAATCTTTAGAGATATGAATCTTACTCACTACTAGTACAGATGTCCATTTACAAAGACACTTTCTTTTGTGAAATAAGGATTAAAATAAAGTACTTGCATAGACAGGTGGGAGTAAGTTTTAGAGCTTGTGTAGCTCAAAGCAACCTACTTTTCAAGATAAATAAGAATAACTTTTGTTTTAGATTGGCCATTTTGTTTCTGTTATCAAAAACAGATCGCTTACACATATGTATATACCATTATAATTAAAATGAGAACATCCTGAAATATTGGAAAATTTACATTTCCTGTTTCTGTTATGAAAAACAGATCACATACACATTATGTATATACAATTATTATTACAATGAGATCATCCTGAAATATTGGAAAATTTATATTTCCAAAAGGAGCTAAATATTCCCATACACATGTACACCCCCTTACCCCTTCTCTTAATCCAAAGCCATTTGATAAGTTGCCACCTTATTTACTACACTTTGATCTTTTTGTTGTCACTAGAGGTTTATATTGCAACACTAGCTGTTGTATACATGTTAAGATAATAAAACAGTAAGTTGTTTAAATGTAATCAAATCTGAACACCTACTGTTTTTACTTATTTCAGCTGTATTACTTACACCTGATCAAAGGAGATCAGTTTCCTGTATTTTGAGTCCACAAAGCATAATCTTTTTAAAATCAACAGGTGGCCAGTATTTAATAGTTTTGTTTATCTTTTGAAAGTTCTCGGCTTTATGTGGATATTATACCCAGAGGTCTTTCCCATGCTGCACTTTGATAAATATGTGTGATGTACATTTAGGACATCTTGCCCATTGTGATTGGATTTTTGGAATGTTATTGGTTAACTATTATACATTTTATTTACAAATTGTTTTAGAACCATAAAGATATTGAAACCCTAAATATAATTATAAGATAAGGCTTTTTAGATGACAAACACTTTTGGTTTATTGTTATTTCAATGTTTTATTGTCTTTTCTTCAGATGAGATAGATAAGATAAGAAACAATACAAGGTAAGTCCGCCAGGGACTTATATATTATCAACTATCATAGAATTTACATGAATTATTTATTTAAATAAAAATAATTTAAGCTTGAAGTATAATAAATCACAATAAAGGAAATCACAGTGGCTTTTTAAGAGCAATGATTACTTAAAATACAGTTGCATTTACTTAAAACTATAGTCGTAAAACCTTTACTTTTGCAAAAAATAATAAGTCTTGTTTCATAACCTGCAATATTATATATACTACGGTACCCATGTTAGATATTATGAATTTGCCCCTCTTTGCCGATAAATTCAATGTCGTTTAGCAAAGGGAAGTTACTCTGATGTTGTAACGTAACTCGAAAGCCCCATATTGACATCCTGACTATTCCATCATTCTATCATGAGGTTACATTTATCTTCTGCTTTTTATTTGTTTATTTTATTGACATTTCCATTTTATTTATGGTCAATAAATTGTATCGTATTTAGTATTTATGAAAGAACTTGGAATAATTGTAAATAAAAACTGATAACCAGTAGCAGCATCTGTTAAATACAGTGTGGATTTATTGCTCTGTAGTAAGAGAGTATTGGACTTTCACATTTTTTTACCTATATACATGTACTTGAACTGTGTCATTTCTCGTACACTTTTTTTTACGATAATGTTTGCTGGCTTCTTGAATTTGGCTGCTTGACCCATTATAAATTGCTGCTTTGTAGAACAAGTGTCTGTTTTATGGGAGATTTATTATTTTACCCTTGAGGGCAAGTATCACATGCTGTTTATCAATATCACTTTACCATAACATCACTGATACATTAAATCTATTAGTGAAATAAAAAAATAATTTATTTTAACGTAAATGATGTTAAATGAAAAACCTCAGATTGAAGCAATAGAAGACTACTTATTATGTAATACAGTTTATAATAGAGGTACATGTAGCAAGACGAATTTCACCTATTTGATGTGTACTACAGAATAGGCAATGTTTTAATTTTTACAGAATGGCGTGACTATCACGTCGCATTGTGTGTAAATTGTTTTACTGACGTTCTGTAAGCATATGGACACCTTGTTTTTTAATTACACTATGAATAATTTAAAAACACAATTTCCTCAACATTATTTATGACCCCCCAAAAAATCAATAATTTAATGTTCCTTGTTGAGGATATTGGTTCCCCCCTGTCTTTGTATCAATCAGTGTGACAGGATATTACAAGAAAGATATCTGAAAACCTTTTTTAAGGTCTTGCTAGACCCCTTGGTCGATTCTGAGTAAAATTATGACACTGAATATAAATTAGAAGCATAAACATGTATATCTATATATTTTTGAAAAGCTTAGATTCCAAGGATTATAAATATGTACATGTTTTGAAGATCAAATTATTGTCTCTAAATTTATTACAAATT
>JAVFBY010108895.1:0-11986 GCA_034781015.1 Tonicella lineata
ACTTACCTTTATGTATGGTCACTTACCTTTTATGGAGACAGGGTCACCGACCTTTTATGCATGATTTATAAAAAAATTATATAGGTAATCAATAACTTTGTATCTGTTGTAAATTACCTTTTATGATAGGCCAATATTTGTTTATGGAAGGTTAATTACTTGTTATAGCTGGTTCCTAACCTAAAATGGATGGTCACTAACCTTTAATGGGTGTTCACCGGCACTTATCTTTCATGGACAATCACTGACTTATTATGGATTATCAATATGGGTGGTACTAACCTTGTTTGATTGGTTACTAACGGTAGCCCATAATGACTTACGAGTGGTCGGCTGGATGCAGGCATTGTCATTTGAGGCAAGTTGTCCTATGCTTTAACCCACACAGCTAGCCTCAAATGACAATGCCTGCACCGCTTTCTTACCTTTTGCGTAGACAGTAGTGTCGCCAATTTGACAAAACTTTTAACGGGTGGTCAACAAAATTGTTTTTATAGGTTGTCTCAATAAAACCTTTAATAGAAGGCCACTAACCTTTATAAAAGGTAAATAATCTTTTATGTGGAAGGTCACAAACATTTTATTGGGGTCACAGTAGTCCTCTAACCTTTTATGGGTGATCAGTAACCTTTCTAAGACAACATAACACAGTTCTATGGATTTCAACTTCTATCTTTATTATGGAGCGACGTTTCAGTGCAGATACTAGCACCTTTATCAAGCTCTGCACTGAAACGTTGATCCATAATAAAGGTAGAAGTTGAAAACCATAGAACTGTGTAATGTTATTGCTACAGCTTCTAAATGCCACTCAAGCAAAATATATAAACTACTATTTTGTTTTCTCTGACCTAAAATTAAGGACAATCAGCGATTAGGTGTAGCTGGTATTTTAGTTATGTCTCACTTCTACTGAGGTTTTTTTTAAATTTTCCCTGGCTGCGTTTTGTACACTCAATTAAATTCTTTCAATATGGATTGCCAGTGGCTAAAAAGGAAGATAACTATGTCGCCCTTGTAACAGTTAAAGCCCTCTATGACATATATTGATTAACAACAGTATCCAATTGAATATTCCTAGCATGCTATTGTTTGTCGATCACATTACCTGTTGTATGGATGGCATAGTTATCTCCCTTCTCCCGCTGACTATCCCCTTTATTGTGTTCACCTTGACCGGTAACTCTGGTATAATGTAACCTTCATTGCATAGCACACGCAGTCGATTTTCACGAGTTGTACCACACAACTTCCCTGTATCCACAAATAACTTGTGGTAAGATGTCCTAAGATGTAGCATCGCATGCCTTAACGATAGATGTAAACTTAATGAAATATTTAAAATAGGCAAAATTGTCCTTTATGCAGAAACAAGAAAAAGATTGGACGACGACAAAGAATCATTAAATTTTTGAAAAAAAAAATGGTATTTTATTGTTTTACGATCGGGTAACTGCAACCAACTATGACTCACTGTCTTAAATTGATCTAGACAAAAGTCGTTCAAAATACACTGGGAGGTACTTAAATCGTCAGTTAACAAATACTGACCGATCTGAAAAGATACCCTATTAACATCACTTGTAACCTGGCGACACCAAAACGATATACAAAGCGATGTTAACTTATGCATTTATAAACAAAGGAGTTTTACCCATCTCCCCATACACAAACAAACAAGAGGTATTTTTTCTCATTTTTAGTATAAATAATGCTAGTCTACAACTTGCTCAAACAAAAAACAAGCGTTATCCCTCTGTATTTGCTAGAATCGAACTCAGTCTGGAAGAATTACCTCAGAATTAAGTAAACTATAAAATAATAGCAAATAAATCGGCATGATGATATTTACAGCGGTTTTAATGTGTTTAAATGAAATGTCATCTAAATCGGATGATTTACCTGTTTTAAATTTATACACCGCAGTGTATTTCATTTTCTGTCATGGTTGTATCAAGTTCTTCATTATAAGTGTCATCGTAATTAAACACATTAAGCTCACCGGAAATATTTAAAGCTAATTCATCATTTTGGGTTTGAGGTAGTAGTATGGAAGGGTCATAATACCGCGCATGCGTATTATGTAATGGTCCTTCACGTGCGATATTATGTAATGGCTCATCACGTGTGATATATGTAATGGCTCTCACGTGCGTTATATGTAATGGCGCCTCACGTGCGTTATTTGTAATGGCTCCTCACGTGCGTTATTATGCAATGGCTGCTCACGTGCGTTATATGTAATGGCTTCTCACGTGCGTTATATGTAATGGATCTTCACGTGCGTTATATGTAATGGCTCCTTACGTGCGTTATATGTAATGGCTCTTCACGTGCGTTATTCGTGATGGCTCTTCACGGGACTCTTCATGGGCCTCTTATTTTAAGACTTAAGTACAACATAAACTAATTGCAAATAAATAGGTATGATGATATTTCCAGCGGTTTTTATTTGAAATGTCATCTAAATCGGGTGATTTTCCTGTTTTAAATTTATACACCGCAGTGTATTTCATTTTCTGTCATGGTTGTATTAAGTTCTTCATTATAAGTGTCATCATAATTAAACACATTAAGCTCACCGGAAATATGTTTATCTAATTAATCATTTTAAGTTTGGGTTAGTAGTATAGAAGGGGCAGAATAACGCTCATGCGTTATTATTTAATGGCCCTTCACGTGCGATATTATGTAATGGCCCTTCAGGTGCGTTATTATGTAATGGCTCTTTAGGTGTGTTATTATGTAATGGCTCCTCATGTGGGTTATATATAATGGCTTCCCTGGGGCGTTATATGTAATGCCTCCTCGCGTGCGTTATTATGTAATGGCTCCTCACGTGCCTTATAGGTAATGGATCCTCAAGTGCGTTATATGTAATGGCTTCTCACGTGCGTTATATGTAATGGCTCCTCGCGTGCGTTATATGTAATGGATCTTCACGTGCGTTTTATGTAATGGCTCTTCACGTGCGTTATATGTCATGGGTCTTCACGTGAGTTATATGTAATGGCTCCTCACCTGGGTTATATATAATTGAATCCCACCTGCGTTATATGCAATGGCTCTTCACGGGACTCTTTACGGGCCTCTTCACAGGGCTGTTCTCGTGCGTCGGTATGCAATCTCTTATGGAATGAACTGACGTCATGACGGCTACAGTGGGGACCTAGCTATCCTTGAGCAGCATACGTATGACGTCATGACGTGTTTCGAATGCAGCAGATGTCAGCGTCCAACATTTAGCCATGAAAACAACAAATGACGTCATGACGTGGGCTCACCCCTTCGCCACGTGTTCTACTCTGTGACGTCACGGCATTGGTCCTGAACGATGTGACGTGACGACTTTATGACGCTTCACGTGCTATTATAGCGTGCATCAATTTGTTTGTGACGCAACGCCATAGTAAACTATAAATACTTTAACGAAATAAAATTTACCACAGTTTACCACAGAATACATTCAACGTAATCAAGTATAACACGATGTGTTTCAGATTAGTTTATGTAACCCAAGGGTTGAAAGTGTATGTGCACTGAAGTCTCTATACATCTCTATACATCTATCTGAAAGGTAGAGCACACAACTGAAGGCTCAAGATGCCGCCTTTTTTATTATAAATGTTCCAGTCTGTGTTGAAAAGCTATATGGAACATGCATGGTTACAAAATGCGGTTTGGTTTATTGCTGTCGATCATTTCTTTCTCTGGTCAATGCTGTTGGCGAGTTCCTGTGTGAGAAGGTCGTCAGAGTTTGGTGCATTACTGGATTTTCGCGCATTTTGACGCGGTACTTGTCATTTACAGTCAATCATAACACGTGCTATCTTTGACGTCACGTGGTCGTTTAACAGCAAGTAATGATAATAAAACCAATGGTTTGTCAGTGACTTGCATGAGTCAGGTCGAGTCCTTTGTGCTTTGCTAGGTTTAACCCACCGTAAATAATTCCTGATGTATGAATGGTACATGTTTGTTCTTCTTTGAATTATTTATTATCAGACAATCCTAGACAATCTCGACAATAAACTTTGTTATACCTCATGTCAAATAGTTTTGTTCTCATTGGTCGAGAGCACGTCACATGGTATAGAACAATCCATGACGTTGTATGATTTCTGTCGGTGCCGTGCGATAAAAGTGATGTTGCACGCTCCAGCGTGGGACATCACATTTATTTTGCTCCCCGTCAAATTATCTCCCCTTGTTTTGACGGGGAAGTTTGTTTTGACGCGTCGGTCGTCTGCTCAGTGGAAAACAGCAGCTCAAAGGGACTAGTTCGGTATGGCAACCAGTACGGGAAATCCGCGTTTTAAGGTGTTTAGTGATGCTCAACTTAAAAAAGTTATTGATGACAAGGATAGCAAAAACACAAAAAGATCAACAGTTGTAGCAGTTAGATGTTTGGAACAATTTTTAAAGGAGACAGGCTGTCCGTCGATCAAAGATTTGGGGACTGAGGCTCTTGACAATAACCTGTCAAAATTTTATGCCGGTACTCGTAAGCAGAATGGCGATAAATATAAAAAGACTGCACTTTCGTCTCTGAGATTTGGCATCGCAAGGCATGTACAGGACACGTTTAAAATTGATATCATTCATGATCCTAGGTTCGCCAACAGTAATTTAATGTTTAAGGCTGTTCTCGTAGACCTCAAGAGAGACGGACTAGGGACGATCGATCACTATAAGGAAATTGTGGCAGGCGATCTAAAAAAGATGTACAGCAGTGTAGCATTGAGCCCAGAGACACCAAACGGCCTGCTACACAAAGTCTGGTTCGATGTGATGTTTTTTATGTGCCGAAGAGGCCGAGAAAATCTCCGGTGTATGAAAAAGACAACTTTCGGCATTTCCACTGATTCGGATGAAAGGAAGTTTGTTTACCAAATCACTGACGAAATGGACAAAAATCACAGAGAAAATGATTCTGCTGGAAGCGAGGGGAGGATGTATGCTTTGACATCCCAAGGTAATTAATTTAAATAAGCTTTTATGGAAGGCCCATAGCAACGCCCACTTTTTGTTTTTCTAGTAAATTTCTCTTTTGTTATTATACACATTCACAAGGTTTACTGGATTATATTTAGACAGTGTATATTTAGCCAAAAATATGCCTTTCACTTTTAACTCTGATTCGCTGCAACTATAAAAGTATTTAAAACGGACATGTATATGTTGACTCATATTAACCAAACATTTTCCGCGCATATCTGTACAACCTCTGTGCATAACCTGGCATGTGCATTTTGGCAGTTGCTTGGTGTAACATATTACGTCATACTAAATATCAATTCGTTTTTATGGCTGTGCCTAGTCTGGTATGTTGTTTATTTGCTCTGTTTAACGTATTACTTAAAATAATTTTACTTATATGGCTGTCGTTGGTCTGGTATATTGTAAATTTGCTATTTGATTAATACTTTAAATCAATTCACCTATCTATATCTTTATGCATGATTGACCTGGTATGTTGTTTATTTGATCTGTGTTTAACGTCATACTAAAACTAATTTCCCTTATATGGCTGTGTTTAAAGCAGTATTGTTTATTTGTTCTGTGGTAAACGCCATACTCAAAATAATTTCGCTTATATGACTGCATGTGTTGACCTGTTTTGTACGTATATTTTTTGCTCTGTCTTTTGTAAGTCATCCGTACAATTATTTCACTTATATGGCTGTTATTGGTCTGGTGTGTTGTTTATTTGCTCTTTGTTTAACGTAATACTTAAAAGAATTTCATTTATATAATTATGGTTGAACTGGTATGTTGTTTATTTACCCTGTTGCCAATGCCAAACTTAAAATAATTTCATTTATATGGTTGTGGGTCTGGTATATTTATTTGCTCTTTGTTAAACGTCCTACTTAACATTGTTTCACTTATATGGTTTTGGCGGGTCTGGTATATGTTGTTTATTTGCAAGATGTTTAATGCCATACTTTAAATACTTAAAAGACTTTTACTTATACAGCGGAACTATGTCTGGCATGTGTTTAATTGTTTTTGGAACATGTCAACATCTGCACATAACGTCACACTTAAGACCATTCCACTCAGTATATGGCGTAGTTGATACATGCATGGTTTGTTCGTATGCTATAAGTGTATAGCGCTAATAAATCCACTTGTTTGACTTTAAGGGGAAGAAAACAAAAAATTAAGCGAGCCAGCTATAGAGTAGATAAGCTGTAAACAGCAGTTATGAAAAATGTTGTTCTGAGTGTGTGGATAGCTTTCATAATCCCGCTATAGCCAATTTAGTAACTCAGATTGTATGGTGGACTTTTCATGCCATATCTTTTGTATCTCTAACATTGGCTATTATTCAATAACTCTTCGTGATAATCGCCAAAAAAACAGATTGTTTCTTAATTAATTGACATAAAATTATTGTGAAATGATATTGGTGAATATTTATGGAATAATAGTCAATGTTAGATAGTCATAAACATAAACAATATGGCACGAAAAGTCTACCATATTTGAGTTACCAGCCTGAGTTACCAAATTGGCTCTTACAGTAAATGAGAGCTATCCACACACTCAGAACACCAAGTTTCATAACTGGTCATTTGATTTTGTGTATACCTTCCCTTTAACATGTATGGATTGAGACGATCTGTCTTACACTCTACGTCAGAAATAATCAATTTGTTTGAGCTTGAAGCTTATAATTATATAGTGCCTGGCAAAAGTCCGGAATTGTCCGGTTTAAATACCTATTCTATTCTCGCGTGATATGCCTTTTTCCAAAATAAAGCTTTTAACAGATTACAAGGAGAACAACGATACAATATTAGGACGTTACCTACGTCACTATATTGAATCATTGCAATCTTTAATAAACAGTTTATTTTGTTTATAGCATTCGCTTGAGAATGGTCTCACCTTATAGAGACCGAAACGTCGCGCCAGCAATGACAACAAGAAGTTAAAATCTATTAAGTTATGTCAACTTTTAGTATACCTCAACTCCTAAATACCGCCCGAACAATAAATATGTGATCAATATGTTTTTTCACCTTTTCAAGGTTAAAGCCCCATGCACTAACCGCTAAACGAGATGGTAACTTAAATGATTGATTGACTGATTGATTGATTGATTATTGGGGTATTACGCCGTACTCAGGGGTATTTCACCTTTATGACGGCGTGCCAGCCCATATGGGTAGAGGAAACCGCCGTTTACGTCACTGGCAACATATAACGACGAGACAGAAAAAGGGGGAAAAAGGAGCAAAAAACAACACTACATTAAAATCTATTTCCTGATGACCCTTAACTCCGAGAGCACAAGGGCATCAGGAAGCTCCCGCCCGACCACCATAATGCAGCTGGTAGCTTAAACAATATAAGCACACAATTTATTACTTATATTTCGTTACCTAAAATATATAATGCAACGTTTCCTATTGTTGTTATTATTCATAAAGCGCCCTAGACGGACAAAGACATTTCTATCGAACGGCATTAGCTTGAATAGTCGTGCCCACTTATCGTAGATTTTGTGGCGCGTCTTTATTTACATGGGCACCCAAGTAAATACAAACTTTTACTTCAAGTTTGCTTTTAAAGAAAAATAGGGAATCAAAACTTTCAGTTTATGGCACAAATGGAAAGTTCATAACTTTTTCTATCTGGGAAAAATACAGAAACTCGCAAATTTTTTCTTTTATTATTAGTTTTAGCCCATTTAGCGGTTAGTGAGGCTGTAAGCGACGATTTATGGCGGTTCATCGATTCCGTTTAAGAAGCCCTATAACAGGACAATAAAACCAGCTCATTTTGACTATACTTTCTGGACCCTCCACGTGGGATAATTTGACACCGGAAATATGCTAGGGGATTAAATCAACTGGACATCTTGTCTGGGACATAATCATATTATGGAAGAATTGTGAGGACAAAGGGGAAGGGCACTATGGCTTTGGGGCTTCTTTTTGACAACAGTACAGTCCTTGTGTGCGCGCACGTGGCCGGCAAAGGGCATTGGGAGGGTAAACAGAATTCACGTAACCGATGTCGTAACGGCTGTTTTCTTGTGGTAATGCCGAGAGCCAGCTTGTCGGGCTGTCCGTGATGTTGCCCCGGGGAGCGAGTTGTTTGGGAGTAGCGCGGAACGCAACCATCTTTGCCTTCCGGATCTGGAACAATAACTCACTATAACTTCGTTTGGCCCACGGCTTATAAGACGACAAAAATGCAAACGAACTGTCGTGATAATGAATGATGGGAGATTATTCGGAATTTGTATGCATAAGCCAAATTTTCTTTTCACACTTTCCATCCATTTGCTACCGGGTCCCCCACCCCTGGCAAACCCGTTAACACATTTTCACACTAGATAAAGATTGCCTCAAAACTTAGCTCTAATGGTATGTTTTCACAGGCTTGCGGGTAGGTTTCGGGCTGGGTCATTATTACTTTGCTGTGTCTTGATGTAAACGGGTCATCTATAGGTGTATACATAAATATTGTTGTATACATAGAGAATTAACAATTAACATTTTGTTTACTGCAAAAATGCAAGTGTTGACTTATGAGAGATATAAAATACTTCTACAGATACATATTGTTAATTCTTTGTTCTGTGTCCGCCTAAAGGGGTCAGACACTGCATTCACGGAAAAAGTTGTTTTTCAGACTGTTACGGAACAAGTGACGTTGCTCAAATAAAGTAAATTTTATTATCTTTTGTACCATTTGCAATGGTTTTTCTGATGCAACATTCAATATAGGCGGGTTAATTTAAGATATTTTATTTATATAAAGTTTTCAAAAAGAAAAACAACAACAAACTTAAACTAAAAATCTTCTCTCGTCTCAAACGCTTACTATACCCCTAACATTTGAAAGGTTCTATAAGGCAACTTTATTATTTTTTTAATACGGTTTATCGCACATTCTCGATGTTGATATTTTCTGAAAGTTTACACTTTGGACCATACTAGAAACATATAGGAAACCTCGTTTAATTCTTTTCGTTAGTTTTTTGGCCTTAATTCTTTAGTGTATACTATATTTTAGGAAGAAGCAATTAAATATCCGCTCCCACACTATACCGGGGACATTTCTCCGGTGACAATTGTTCCTGTGTCAATTGCTCCGACGACATTTGCTCCGACAGCATTTGCCCCAGCGACAATTATTCCGGCGACAAATGTTAATTTCATTTTGAATTGTAGTCTTATTTGTTGGTGCATGGTTGGGTGAAATAATCCGCCTGTTCTATATTCTGTGATTTCGCAGAACGGTATGGAAAAGTGTAGCCCTAGAAAATGGGCTCTAGTTGATTTCATAACCGAGAGCCCTAGTGAACAATGGCGGAAAAGCATTGACTATTAGAATTTTGGATTTGAAATTCTGTTTCAGGGCTTTCAAATACCAAGAAAATAAAACAAAAACATAGGTTAGAAGACTAACCTTACACAATTAATCTTTATTACGAACACGATCCAATAACCGTATATCCCAAATTCTGAATTAAATTCCTGCCTGACGACTGTTTCTTAACGAACGTCATACCACACATGCACTATTACAACACGGCGGATGGTCAAAGATTAAATGGTCGATTACATTCGATAAAAGATTTTTAAGAAGCATGCGTTGCCATGGCATGCAACTTCCACAAAGCTACCAAACCCTCAATTCGGTTATTAAATTTTAAATTATCCACGGCCATATTTTTTTTCCGATCATACATTTGTTGCCGAAAGAAAAATGTAACAGGAGCAAATTTCGCCGGAGCAATAGTCGCTTGTCGCAGGAACATCTGTTGTCGGAGCAAATATCGCGGAGCAAACGTCGCCAGAGCAATTGTCACCGGAGCACTTATCAGGGATTCGAATTTACATTTAATTTTGTTTTACTGTCTTAATTTCGTAGTTTTAAAAGAAGAAGTGAGTCAATTCTTCGCGGGATTACCTCACTCTCACCGTTTTCTGTATTAATCCGGAGAAAACCCAGACTAATGCAGAGTACATGGTCGCCCTAAACAAGGCGTTCTATAAATTAAAGAATCACAAAGTATACATTTTTCTCGGAAAGTAAACGATAGAAGCTTTGAGTTCATTCCAAGCTAAGTGTTGAAGGTTAAATGAAGGTTTACAATAACCAGAATAGTTAATTATTTGTTTTAATTTGTATTATTCTGGTCTCGTATATTCGAGCTAAGGAAACAAAACAAAACAAAAAACAAAACAAAAAAAAAAACGCGATATAGTCAGTTGTAAAAACCGAATACGCCTGTTGTTAAAAGCAAGTAAACAACACTTCAAAAGTATAGTGTGAGAAAGTTTGGGCTTTTTGTTCAATCGCCGCTCAATTCAAGATGGTTTCATTACATTTGGAGCCCCAAAACGTTGTAAAACCCTTTTACAAAAGAAGATAAAATAAAATTTTAGATTTATTATGTTTAACTCTTTTGATTTCTTAGTTTAGAAACTAGCATTAACAAGAAGCAAGTCAATAGCACTTAACGAATGGTGTGGGAAAGTTTCAATGTTATAATGTATCGCAGTTTATTCCAATAATTTTGCCACGCAGCCAGGCGTAAGCCTACCAAAACGGCTATAGAATTCAATCATTCTTGAAAAAAATAGACGTTTGAAGAATTTTGATTTAGTTTATTTTATTCCGCTGATTTTTAGTTGCAAATATAAACTATATTAGGGGCTATCAAGACATTCATACCAATTAGCATGACCACAATTAACTAGTAAGTCCCGTCTTTTCTTTTCTGTATATATTTGAAAAAGTAAATCGCACTGGCACAGGGTAGTCAAAAATAAATTTTCTGTAGGCCTATATATGTATAGTTTGAACTCAACCAAATATTTTAGAACTGTTTTATATATTTAAAACTCGCTCTTTGGCACAATTTAAAAAAAAAAAATCTAAATTTTGTTAATGCAAACGACACTCATCACACCATATGAAGACCACACTGTGTCCTCAAAATTAAAAAAAATAATAATAAAATAACGACTAATGATGATACAGAACTCAACATCAAGACCACAACCGGAAATGACCTCTCTTGCACATGCCTCTTGCATTGTAAAGAGGAAGAGAGTTAATCACACTTGAGATTCAGTGTGAGAAAAATAGGAGGTTTCGAGTAGATCAGATAATCTATTCATCTTTATAAGTCTAAATCTGTCGCCCGTTAATCCGGAAAGCACTCTAGAATCTTCCTTAATGGCTCCGACATCTTGTAAGGAACAAAGCCGCGTGACGTGGACAGACTGAGGACATTATCACTATTTATCGCCCGAGCGAATGTCGATAGTCATATAAACATTTAATCCTAGACAAGATTATTTAAAGAACGTTATAAACAATGCGGGTTTACACTGCTACATTCACTCTTGTCAAACGAACCGTAATAATGACGATTGCTTATCCGCCTAAATTGCCCCGGGGGTAATACGGGGTTATATAATCTCACCCAAAAACGTGTGACCGTTCCCACGCCTTGCTACGATTTACCTGGTGTGTGAGAGAAGAGAAGCGGTTTATTTACTAATCCATATTGCGTGATAAGCCCATCCGGATCTTAACAGCGTGTTACGTCCGCTTTCAAGTTTACATGGCTCAATAGATAGCGTATACTGGTATCATTTGGCGAGAATTTTTTTAAAACAGAAATCACTGAAAAAATTTTAATGAATATATCTGGTAAATATAAGAAAGAAAATTGTGTCTGCACTTAAATACATATTCTATGTATGATAAAACACAGCCACATTTAAAAGACGTCCAGCGTTTTTCAACCTAAACTTATTGTTTTTAACGTTTTTTTTGTAAGACGATAAAGCGTGTAACTTTGGGAAATGATAAAGCATAACCGTTAATTTGTTAATTTAAAAAGTGAAAGTGACGTCCAAAATCGCCGAAAGCCAGGTCTCTTCTATACCCGCCTAGTCGTGAATGTCTTCGTGTAGCCTATCTGCACACTTTATCTTTGTTATGC
>JAVFBY010109006.1:0-11986 GCA_034781015.1 Tonicella lineata
GACAGCGCGCATTAATACAAAGTATTGGAGTGACGTAGCAAAATTTGCGCCGGTTAATGCTAGGTTTTACGGTCGCAAAAATAAACGAACAACCAATCAGATTGCAGATACAAACTAAATTGGATTAGAATGTTATTTGGCCTAATGACATTTTTGATTTCTTAAGTTCTGTAGTTAAGATGTCTGGTATTAGAGACCCCGAAACTCTGATTGGTAGATGGTTATGTACACTAACTCAAACTTTTCAATAGTTTATTCAGCCGAGTTTGAAACCAGTTCTTGTAGCTATCATGCTAAATCTGCTCTGTGCTGTTCGGCTAGAAATTGATACAATAATGCTGTATGCCTCTGCTATGTTATATACAATGCTGTAGCTAGGCCTTTATGTTAAAGTTAGTAGAAAGTTCTATAGTACCCTCAGTGGGATGTGTGTTTAACTGATCGTCTGGTGACTAGTAACAGATTATAAATAGTATGTAATAATTGGGTAAACCTTTGGAATTAGATGGGATTTCTTAATGAAGTTTTTATAGAATTTTGTGATTAACTGCTATCATTACTGGCTCAGGTATTGAATTTCCAATTTGCTAATCACAAGGAATTATCATTCCAATATTTAAAAAGGGAAATACTGAAGATGGAAATAACTACCGGGGTATCACCCTAGTCAGCCACCTATGTGTAATCTATTTACCTCTGTGTTAAATAACAGACTATTAAAATGGCACTACCATATGAGTGTTATAACTGATACTCACTTGGGATTTAAAACAAGGCTTTGGTACATGTGATGTTATATTTGCTCTGGATGCTTTAATACATAAATATCTCTCTAGACGAAAAAAAATATACTGCTGTTTTGTAGTATACAGTAAAGCATTTGACTCTATAAAACACTCATATATCTAGACTAAGCTACTTAAAGAGGGAATTGGAGTGAAAATGCTACGAATTGTTAAACCATTATAAAAGAATATTAGACTTTGTCAAACGGCAGGGTGGTTACACCGATTTATCCCTTTATTCAATATGTGTAATGCAAGGTGAGTGTCTATCACCCATTATGGTTTCTTTATTCCTAAATGATATTGAAACAGATAGGACAGCCCCTCTATTGGTGTTAGCGATATTAACTTGTTCCTGCTCAAGTACACGGACTACACTGTTCTTATAGCAGAAACTCAGTCTTTAATAACTGGATTATCGGTGAAAAATTGCAATTAAACATCACTGTATAGCTAAAACTAAAGTACTCATTTTTCGTTCTAGTTGACGTTGTCCGGATATCCAGTGCTCTATATATATTACTGACGTTGTCCGGATATCCAGTGCTCTATACGTTGTCCGGATATCCAGTGCTCTATATATATTACTGACGTTGTCCGGATATCCAGTGCTCTATATATATTACTGACGTTGTCCGGATATCCACATCTATCTAAACAACTACTTTTCTATAAAATCTTTAATTTATTTAGAACCTTTTGCCCCTTCCTTTAAATTTAACTTATCCCATTGCTAAGCTTAGATTAAGCAATCACTACTTCCCAGTTGAAACCGGTAGATGGCCAAACAATGGCAAACATCAATCTCAATCAAAGAAAATGCAAACTTTGTCATGCTATAACTCCATCGGTGATAAATGCATTATATCATCGTTTGTAGTTATTTTAGGGATCTGAGGTTTAAATATATACCCAAGAATTAATTGACTGGTGATGAGAAACACAAATTCTGTCAACTTGTGAACTCCCGGGATTATAATGTACTTAAGAGTTTGAGTATATTTGTAAACAATATATTGAAATATTTTTACGACAACGTCCCACGCTCCGACAAACTGTGTATTAACTGTACTTCTCAGAGTGTGGAAGACAAATACCATTTTAATCTAATTTGCCCAGCATTTGTTAATCGAAGTGTAAAGCATATTAAGAAATATTATTACAAAAAAACATCTGTTTTAAATTAGAGCAACTACTATCCACTAAAAATGCAAGTGTGCTAAGAAACCTTGGGATATGCTTGCAAAAAGCCATCAGGCAACGGCAATAATTCATCGGCTACTCTCCGCCATATAAACTGTAATTTCATGTACCAATGAGCTGTACGCTTAAGGTGAATAAACTAAACTTTATTCTCGGTCACTTTACAATCACCTGGACAAAACTTTTAGCCTGCCTACCAAAATATGGTAATTAATAACTGCCAGTCGTCAGTCGTCTGGACACAACCTCAAGTGTGTGTGTGTGTCAACGTGTACTCTATCGATTTAATACGTCTTATGTGTTCTGTTGTGCATTAATGTGTTTGTATAATATGGACAGTTATGTATTGTTACGCATGCATGTTTGTTTGGGTGTACTTGTTTATGAAGTTGTGTTGTCCTGCGGTTTGTTTCGGTACTTATTACTCTGGGTCAGGGCAAAACAATGTTTACAAACAATATGCATTGGGACAGACTAGCAATCAACTGCGAACTCCAACACAGCCGATATAAGTTGATACAGCTATACCCATTAATGCTAGTGCTCTGCGTTATACCCTGGTCTTCTATCTATGCGTGAATGTATATAAGCATGAGCTCAGATATTACCGACCTTTGCGTCAAAGGGATCTATTTTCTACATGATATTAACTTTGCTGTATTTTAGAAGTGGATACTCGGTAGTTATATAAGCGTGTCGCCTCGAGTATAACGTTAAACAAAGATCAAACAGTTACATGTATGCCTAGAATAAAGGTATTCCGTGATAAACTGGTACGTTCTAGTGTTGAATACATTGCATGTAACGCTGAGTCTTGCTGTTGGTTTGTTTGACAGCTGCCTGACGTATAGAAAACAGATCGTTAGACTCTGGTCTGAAAACCATTGGATGGGAGAGGCTATTAAAGAGCGTGGATCAACAATTGGGCCTCTTGGCTCTTGCTTTTATCAACGATGTTTTTCATTTATTAAAAGGCTTTTATTTAATTATGAAGGTGACAACACCCTTATAGCTATGTAAAAAAGAATATGGACGTTTTAAAGACGTTTTCATGGAAGAGGAGTCAAATATTTAAATAAACTGGTTAAATATTGACAAAATTAAGCCCAATCTTCTCAAATTCCAAGCTATCACATTTGATAAATGTAATATTTCAAGGCATTTTATGAAAAGACAACGTTACCCTTTAAGGCGCTTATATTGATTGTTTTTACTTAATTCCAATGTACATATTTATAACGTTTGTAGGAAAACCTCTAGGCAGCTGGCTGTTTTAATATTTTAAAGCACTTATAATTGTTTTTACCCCAAAAGTTAAACTTTTATATAAATCTTTTATCATGTGTCATTTTAATAACTGTCCTCTTATCTGGCGTTAAAGCAGCCAGGCAAATACCGAAAAAATACAGGAACGGATGCTAAGTGTAATTACAGATGACTATACTTCACCTTTATCATACATGTATAAAGCGCCTGACATTGATGAATTGCAAAGTTTTTTAAACATTTTACATCGATTATCACCAGGTTTTTAATAATGTATTAAAACAGGATAACAATCTGCAGACAGCTCCATATGTTGGACGGTCACGACTGCAAATGGTCTTTGGGCTGTTCTATATAAAATGTGTAACTCCTTGATTTTTCTGTGTAATATTGTGAAATTGTCATTTAATTAAAACCAGAAGTCTATTGACCCAATACATGAAACTAGTCACTTACACGCAGTAATATACAGTCAATGTTTAGGTACAGAAAATATTCCATGGTTTTCAAATCGTCCGTTGAAGATACAAATCTAGGCATGACAATTCGAATATTTACTGTCGAAAAATATACCCATCTCATGTGATAGAACTGATAGGTGTGTACGGATTGAACAGGCCTTTATACCATGCCGAATGTTGGTATAGTATGAATGTAACAGAGACTTGTCAAGAGGACGACAAAACAACCACACCTAGAATAAATTGTAATATAGACGGCCACTATGTAATGGAGACGAGCGTTTCTTTGTCAGTAATAATCACCTCAAAAAGGCATCTTTTTGTTCGGAAATAACTAATTTTAGTGTGCTTTGATGTTAACAGCTTTTCTCAGCTATAATATCAATCTATAATACTTTGTTGTTGAAACATCGTGAATTTTCTCAATAAATTACTTTCCTTGGCACGAGGAATATCAAATAACATCAAGTGTACCAAACGAAAACAGTTAACCTGTATAAATAAGCTGCAGTAAGCACGTCAGACCCAACTGCTGATTGGGCATGCCAGACAATGGTATTTTGAACATAAGCACAATACGCGAGGTGGCGTTTAAATCGGTGGCTAATTGATTTTTTTCATTTTTTTTAAAAGTTATTTTTCTTCTGGATACAGATCAAATGGACAATTTCACGAAACTTTATATTATCAGATTCAACCAATGAATGTTGTGCAAGTATTATCCATATATGTAAATACTAAATGTAAATATATTGTACAATTAAGATACTGATAGTTCAGTTTAACCTGAAAGTCATTATTCTCACTTGTCAAAAAACACAGATTCTTGAATTGGTCCCTGGCAACCAAGTGAGAGCAATCGGAGTTGTATATTATTATAGATTGATGGAACATCTGCTGAGTTATCCTCTAGTATTTAAGCAGCTTACACTTCATATTAAGGGTATTAACAATACATATAAGCCTTTCAAATTCAGACACTCCGAGTTTAAACGTCTGTTATCCAATTTTAAATGATACTTGTTCCTGTGCTGTGTTCAGATACACAGTTTTATTTACTAATTTTTTTTTTATCATATTGAAAGCTATTTAAAGCCCATTTTGCTTGAAATGTGTAAGAAATAAATACATGTACATATGTATATATATATAACACATTATTTAAGTACCATAAATATGTTTTATTGTAAATTACAATTGATCATTTTTCAATCTAATTATATACTTTTACAAATATTTAAAAAATATTCATATATTTTATCTATGAATTTATCCTGATATACATTTACACGCTATATTTTCACCTCTTATATTACTCTTGGGAAACAAAAATCTTCCTAACATTTTAATGTATATTCTGTCTATGCATATGGTTTAGTATTCTGTTAAGTTTTATTGTTTACAATGTTGGTGATAATAGCTACTTGTGAGCTAATGTTTTATTGTTCTTGATTCAAATCGACTCAAAATAAAGTATCCTCGTTCCTGGGCTAGACATTTTAGGCTGCATTAAAGTAATTACTAGTTGTTTGTTTCGCGTTCCCTTTATACACTCATGTTACGTCCCATCGATTTTTTGTTGCACGAATGACTGCCTGTTGTTTAAATTGCGTTTTGATTTTATTTTAACTAAAAATTAAAGAAGAAAAAATATTTTTTTATTGATAATATATAGCTTGATAAATATAAGAGTTAACAGTTCGACTCCGGTTTTCCCGTAACAAACATTTAACAATACTTATAAATTGTACCTTGGTCCAGCGGTATAATGATTCGACAATGTCACTGCGACAATTAAAGACGTTATACGGCAGAATTTATGCCAAAAATTGACTTAAACCGGATTTTTTGTTAAAAATATTTTTCTAGTATGACCCAAAGTATACGCTTTCAGGAAATATCAATAATAAAGTATGTTAATTAGGAATTTTGTAGACTTTATTTATATTTTAATACAGTAAGAATAGATAAGAATCTACAATCTACAATAACGTAGCATTGTTCAGTTATACACCATGATAAGGTACACACAAACATAAATCGATGTCAGTTATGAAGTTATTTACTGGTCACTCAAATTCCTGTTCAACAAGTCTAGTTTTGCCTTCGAATTTGCGCCGACCACGTGCTTTGTTGTAGCTTTTCATTCTATCCGTTTAAGTTATGAGGATCCGTGATACAAAAAAACAAGTAGAAATCAATAACAACAAAGGTAAAAAAGCCAATCTTTGTTTCATGGCCAATTATACATGTATTGTGGCAAACTACGTTACCGTTTTGCGGAACCGATCGATTGCGTCAACATTTAAATCTGAACCAAACTATCTGTTACGTGATCAAAATTACCGTCAACGATTTTTCGTTCACGCTGGGGACTCAAGTTCTGAGGCATGTAACCACACCCTTTCACAGAAAACACGCTGGCATTCTTCGATTACGATATGAAGGATTCAAAAACTATTCTCCTAAGCTAATAACAACAATCTTGTTATAGACAGATTGTCTGTCAGTGTAATTTTAGCCTGTCGTTATCTTCGCTCGTGCTAATTGGTCACTGAGATTCTGAAGGGAACACGGAACATCAATGAGATCACTTAACGTTCGTCCACGATAAGCCAGGTACATGTACAGTTCCGCTTCAGTCCGGACGTTATTATGGTAGCCTTTGGACATGGAAATGAAAACAGATCTTTAGATTCTGTATCTGGTGGTTAACGTTAATTCGGAAATTAAGGAGAATATATTTGCTGGTGTACAATTCTAGCTACAGACGGTTTAGGCATATTTTGAAGGCACCTTTTAAAGGAAACCAACAGCGTTTAACGTTCATTTTTGTAAGGTAAGACAACATTTTCAATTTTAAAAAGGACAACTGTTTGAGAGAAACAATCTCTTAAAATAATTACACGCACATTTACAAATGCAGTATATTTTTTCACACCAAATTAAAAATTTTCCTTGACTTGCCTTCTATTTTAATTAACAAAATAATTTGTGAATTGTCATTTTGGCTGACCACCCGTCAGTTTAATTTACTTGAACTCATGAACGTTATTCTGACTACAGGTTTGTATCTTTTAGGTAAATTTCTGGATACAGATCTAATGGACGATTTCACGAAACTGTTTTTTGTAAAGATACCATTAAGGAAAACTGTTAATACTCGTATAATTGACTTGTTATTTTCGGATTGAACAAATAATGTTGTGCGGTTATTATCCAGATGAAAATAATAAATGTAAATATATGGGACAATTAATATACCGGTATAGTTATGTTTCATCTGAAACTCATTTTTGTCATTTCTAAAAGGAACAAAATATTTTAATTGTTCTTCTCATTCCTTGTAAAATTGTTCAGCGTGATGAAGGCGAGTAATGAATCCAGCATATATAATCCGTATTTCCTTTTAGCAGACAATATATGGCGACTATTGGTATTAGGTTAATGGTGCGCAGACATTTGCCCCTAGGACATTTGCCCCTAGGACATTTGCCCCTAGGATATTTTCCCCTATGGACATTTGCCCCTATGGGCAATTGTCCCCTGTCATGTTATCTGTATTACTAGAGTTTACGCCTTTACGTCGATCACTCTGACTTACGGTGATAAAGTTACATTCCCGATATCTTGTGTTCCCACATGTTATGACATGGTGGCAGCGGTAAAGGTGATTTCTCGCCGAAGATTCACAGAAAAGCCCGCTGGATTGTTGCAAATGGTTGCCAACAGAGTATTGTGAACAGTGTTAACACCATTTCGGGGCAATGGATTCATTGAAGCCGCCTGAACCGCTCAACCTGGCAAGCGGAAATGTGAGCGAAAATGTGCGTCTGTACACCAGTACAATACGCGCTCCGCAAGTACTGGGGCACTTCACGTGCCAAAAGTGAACACCGAATGTGGCAAAAGATCTCTCCAGTACAGTGGGGCAGTTATCTGGAACGGCCTCAAGCCAAAAATTAGAAATACAGATAGTTTTGACACTTTTAGGCGACAATTGAGAAAAGATTCTAACCAATGAAACCATTTACATTAAACAATTTTAATAAATTATCTTGAACTAAAATACAAATTATTCAATTTTTTGAATTTCTATAATAATTCTTTATTTTTTTTAAAATTCGTAAACAACAATTAAATTTTACACTTACATAATGTGTTTATTAAATTTTTGGAAAAATATGTAATTTTTTTAAAATTGTTGGACAAGTTGTTAACAGCATGACGTCGGAGTTATCCGAGTCACAAAACCGCCTCCGTATAAGGCAGGACTCATTATCCTTCGTGCATACATTAGACATAGTAATGCGGGTCGCATTATAGATTTTACAAACTAAATTATTATTTTAATACGGCATATCGCACATTCACGATACTGATATTTTCTGAAAGATTATACTTTGGGCCATAATTGAACAAGCATAGAAAGGCTATAGCTGCGACATTAAGTTATTCTTTACTGGCCAGAGGCATGTTTGTTGCCATGGAAACCTAAATATTAGATAAGAGCCTAGTTTAGCAACATATTAAGCTGCATTCCAAATTTTAACATTCTATCTTATAAGAGGCTTGGCTTTTATCCTGTTCATGGCTCCCATTTTCAATAGGAGCGTTGTTTAGCATGATATTAAGCTGCATTCCAAATTTGAACTATCTTAAACGGTTTGGCTTCTATCCGGTTCACGTCGTTATGTCAAAAAAGTGACACATCCTGACACGTTTGTTGCCATGGAAACCTGAAATTTGTTTAGTATCATTTCATTTTCAAAATGAGCATAGTTTAGCATCATATTAAGCTGCATTCCAAATTTGAACTATCTATCTTAAGCGGTTTGGTTTCTATCCTGTTCACGTCGTCATGAGGGCAAGTTTGACCGACTGACAGACCGACCGACAGACAGAGTGAGTTATAGAGCTGCCCAGTCGCAGCTAACAATATAGAAAACCCGGTTTAATTCGTTTCAGTCGATTTTTGGCCGAAATTCTGCGGTATAGCCTCTTTAATTAAAAACAGTCAACTTCGAGTCAACTGAATTATATATAAGTTTACTGTAGCCTATTACCATTAGTCTTTATAATCATGATGTTCAATTTGCATTTATTTATTTATATATTTCTTCTTTGCTAGAAATCATTTTAACTCGAGTATAAATAAGCAATTCGGGGATAAGAAAGTCATAATTGTACTATGAGTAGTTTTGTTATTCACGGATAACACCTTTTTAGTTAGATCAAATTCTAGTTCAGAAAATTTTGCCAGAATTTTGCTTCTCACGATCTGTTTAGGGAATCGAACCCACAGCGCCCTGTCAGTAAATGCTGAAATAAAAAACTTTCTATAGATGTTGTTGGCTGACTGGTCTAGGTGGGTGGTGTTTAATTACTACTGGCGATTCAGAGGGTCATTGCGTTTCCATATTGGGCATAGCCTACACAATTTCCTAAAGTAGAATGTACACTGACTAAGAAAGTGTTATCCCTAAATAACGAACATACTGTAAAAAAAATATTTATAATAGTCAGTACTATACAGGTTACCCTAGTAAATAGGGACTAGAAAAACGCGGTAAATTTGAAATAGCGATAATATGTATTTTACTATATCGAAGGAAACTGTAAACTCCTTCTTTTCTTTAGTTCCTTTATCGCTAACTTAAGGTTTTACAGGACGGTGGACCCCTAGGTTGATTTTGAGATAAATGTTCTTCAAAGCCTATTATGGCGACGTACATTAATGAGAACCATATACCCGGTGGAGGGATGTCACATTTTCTTTCTCTGCATTTATAAAAATATATATCTATATATTTTTGAAAAAGATTGTATTCCCAAGGTAACAAATATGGGATTGTATTGAAGATCACGCAATTATTTCTAACATTATTGCAAATTCGTTGCATGTCCACAGAGAAAAATATTGTGCATATTATTTTGTTGAAGTGCAATAACTACTATATCACCAAATAAATATTGACCTTGAACTAAAAAAAACGTACCTCATTTTTTTAATTTTGCTTCTCACGATCTCAGAATTTTTTGTTTAAATACAACCTAACCTTAAGAAACAGTAAAATAAACGCAGCAAAAAATCTTTCAGAAGACATTGAAAGTTTCTACGATAATTAGTTTTTTGAGGAATAGGGCCTATAAACTTTCAGTTGAAACTTTTGGATCTGCCAAAATCTGAAGTGCCCGAAAAAAGACGATTAAAGTCTGAGACATATTTTGCGCTTTTAATAATATGACTCGTCTCACACCGGTGGGTAAAAGATAGCCGAGGTGTCGAGATCTATTGAGTATTGACACCAGGGGACGGGAAAGTGATTACACTCTTGACAAAGAGCATTGATTGATTATTAAATAATGTACAGCTAAGCGGGAAGCCAATTAGCATGCGATAATCAGCAACACCTTATTGTCAACCATTTAAATACTCATGCAAAGACTAAATTATAAACTCAAATTAAATAAATTTTAATCAGAATTTTGACATAATTTTTTCACTAGAATAAAGTCAGGCTGAAAACTAAACATATAATGAGAGAACATTTTCATTTTGTTGTCCATGTCAAGCTCAGGGGTATTAGATATTTATTTTTAAAAAAATGAATGACGTTTTGGGTTCAAGATGATGTAAAATTTAAACAATTAATATTAACGACATAAAAAGAATTACATTTCATGTTTAAAAAAGGGATTAAAAATTGCATATGGTTCAATTAAATACAATATACATTCCAGAAAAAAATAATTTAATAAAACAATTTATATTATGAAGCAATTTAAATATATATACACGGTTTGAAAAAATGCAAACAGTTTAGATATACAAGTGAAATGTAAAACCTTAAAAAATGTCACGGGTTAGATTATCATTAACACCTCTGTTCTTATTGGTCATTTGATTTTTTTGTGTAAAATATCTGAACAGTATAACCAGCTTATGTCTAAGCATAGTAAAAGTAAATGCAGTGCCAAACTAAACCTTGTCTTGACGCAGATTGATCTAAACCACATGTTGTAAGATATTTAACCCCAAATCTAAACCCCATATAGAGTTCGGTTGCCTATACGTTATCATACATGTGCATAGTGCTAATAGAAAAAACCCTTCTCTTATTAATAATATATTAATAATATACATAAGTTTGGTCAGATATGATTTGCTGATTTGAAATAAAATATAAATGCCCAAAAATTGAAAAATAAAGAAACTATCGGTATAATTAAACGAAATTATAGATTATTGTAGATACATGTTTGTTCTGAAGATAGACATATTAGCTTCTATTGTCTGCTTTTGCGCATGATGTAAATTAGGTGGTTTGGATGACATACGACATTAATTTATCATCTATCCCCAAATCTATTTCGGCGCATTATGTAATGTAAAACAATGCTTTTAATGTTTTAAAGTTTAGTTTGTTACAAGAAAAATATTACTCGTCTCACACCGGTAGGTAAAAGATAGCCGAGGTGTCGAGATCTATTGAAACGTTTAGCTTATTTAATCCACAAAGCCTAGCGTACAGCTACTGCGATCTGTCTGCTTCTTATGCATCTGACATTTTTCGATATACGCAGATGAAAGAAACAGTTACCGTTAGCGATTGTGTTATCAGAGAGACAGATACAGAGGTAATATGACGTGATAACTGATTGCCACATTTTAAAATACAAAGAGAAAACTCATAATAAATAAGTTAGCATATAAATGTTAATTAAAAATAATTTGGGGCGACATGACGCCATTTAGTATTGGTTGTCCATTGTCTGTTGCAAGCACAGAATGAATGGTCATGTGACTTGTGTAAATTCGTGCTGATTTGTGGTGGAACTGTTATCATATTATTGCGGAATAGTTGTTGATCTGTCATGAAAATATCTTCATATACTCCCAATTGTGGTGGAACAATCTTTATTAATTGCCAAATGTTACATAAAATTTGCAATAATGCTATTGCAACATTATCGTGAATTGTTGCACAAAATCGCAATATTCAGTTTGCTGCTTCTTTTCATCCCAATTTAGCATGCTATAGCTATCATCCACTGTCGCCTTGAGTTATTCTACAAGAAATAACATGCTCAAAACAAATAAATGAAGAAAAAAATGATTTACCGGGTAATTTTTTTCTTTAAAATTGTTTAACTTAAGATAATTAAGTTTAGGTTTTAGCTAAATAAAGGCAGTTGTTAGCATACATTAAGACTAGGCACTTTGCCTTTCAGGTTTAAGTAATAAATATAAAATATAAATGGACCTTA
>JAVFBY010109117.1:0-11983 GCA_034781015.1 Tonicella lineata
TGAACATATTTATCTGGCATAATTTTTTTTTAAAAATGTGGAAAGTTTGTTGTAGGAAATTTTCATTAAACCAGTGGTATTTCCAGCTTTCCAGTCCAGTGACTTGTCTATCGAAAAGTGCCCTTTTTAAAAGCATTTTTTTATTTGGATAAAAGCTCTCCAATTTATTTAAGGGGACGATAGATGGCGCTCTTGACTTTTAAAAGCTGTCTTACGCTATATATGCCTGTACTGCTATTTTGTGTTCTATTGTTGTGACAATTTATGAAAATTTTGCCCTTCAAACTATTGAGTATACAATTGGTTCTACCAAATTTTGCTCTGTCAAAAATAATGCTCAGTACGCAAGCAAGTTTATAATAAGTTGTATGGTCACTGCCAAAACGAGAAGCATATTGGTCGGAAAAATCGATTTATCTGTTTCAGACAAAATTCAATACAATTACAATGTGAGTGATGTAGTGCATAAAAGCTACTTGACAATTTTACCTTATGTTTAGGCTACATTGCAATGTTACAGATAATACTGCCCTCATCCGACCATAGAAAGGGATACATCCGGGTATACCTATTTCAACCACGTCATCGATGGGTCTCCACCATCGAGATTGCTGTCTGTCTGCTGCTTTGAGAATGGTGTCATACCAAACAGCGCGGCACCGTCTGTGGGATGTAGGAATTCGACAGATACTGCTGATAGTGGATTATCTACAGATGTAGAAGAAACTCGGTGCTGGTTCAAGAGATTCTGGCGAATATTCGACACATTGATTAAAATGACGCAAACTCAGCAGTTTGCAATTATCGACCGACATATTTAGGGAGTTGTTTTAGCACGACAATGCAAGTTCAAATACAGGTCGTGTCACTGTTGTCATCGTTTATTAATGGACTGCCTTGGCCCTCCAGATCATCAGATCCTAACTCAATAGAACAGCTGTGTGGAGGACTGGACATACGTATGCAACAAACGCTTGTAAGATTGACATACGCACTACAAGACGAATGTGTAGGAATTCTACAGGACAAGTTCTACAGACTTATTCAATCTGTTCCAGGAGGTATTCTGTAGCACGGACTATTATTCTGAAGGTGCGGTAGGCTCTATACTAGGTTTGTTTATATTTAGGATTTGCAATTGGCTTGTGTGTGTTTATATGTAGGCTTTGTTATAGGTTTGTGCATGTTTGTCCGTGTGCACCATGAGTCAGAATAATCCACTAAATGACGAGATGAAGGAAATGTACTGATAGTGCTGCTATTAAGCTGTGAGCTGCTTACGCTGGTCTTGGAGCGTACTGCGGAACTTGGGCTCAGGAGTATGTGTAGGGTCTCGTGCCTTCACAACACGTCATATATAGCCCGAAACTGATTCCCCGTCATTTCCACAGTGTGCCTGTTCATTTGGGTGTCAATGTTGCGTCAATACTGCATTGCTTTTACGTAAACGCCCGCACACGGCTTCATTTATGCGTAAACGCACGCATACGGCGGCATGTTTTTCGGCGTCACTTTGCATGACCACCGAAATATCTTCACAGAAACATGTCTTTCGTGTGCGACGTATGTGGTCGTCCTTTTACTAGACGTAACGATATGTTACGTCATCATTCGAACAAACAAGAGGTGTCCGAGATGGACCAAACAGATGATGTAGACATTGACAATGACGACGGTAATAATGAAGAAGGCCACGAAAGTATCGATGAGCAATCGGTTGAGAAGAGATGTCTGACCACAGCAATAGCCAAGAAGAACCATTATGTGATGTTTGAAATTATATGGGTGGCAAAGTTCTGAGCGATTTTAAAGGCGCCATTGTCGAAGAGGCAGAACATGAGCCAAAGGATGTGCAAAATATGTACATCCATACTACCGGCTAAACGAAAATCGATCAGAAAGCTATATCTGCGTCTCAATAATAATTAGCTCGACTTAGAAAAAAATGACCCTTTACATTGGGAAATCATGAAAACAAAGCGACATTTTGAAGATGACTTCAACAAAACCCGATCAAGCGTTGCTTAACACTGTACGGATGAGAAAATGTCTGTTCGACCAAGTTCAACCTTCGGAATATCCCTTATGTCCTTTAAGTTAGCACCCGTTTACTATACCTATTATAGATTCCAAAAAATGGAATAGTCCATTTTTACAATAGGGGGGATAAATTATGTAGTAACAAAAACTTGCGTTTTAGTGAATCGGGAATAGGGTAACGCGGGCCGCTTTATCAAATACTATTGAAGTGAATAGGGTAACGGGTATCATATATGCTACAATAATATAGCACGAAAGTATCTAGCAAAGCTAGACCAATGGGGAATAGGTTAATAATGGCTGATGTTGAATAGGATAACATATGAGGTAAAGAAAATATGAATATGGTACGAGTCAACAAGAAAACACAAACTAGTAATATTCATGGATTATGGAGTGGTGCAATAGGTGTTGTTAAATAGGTATCCTGCAAGGACAAATGGGGAATAGGGTAATGGATGATGTTGAACAGGATAACAAATAGCAGAGGAGATGTGATCAGGCAGATGGGCGCAAACAGGATAACAGATATCCATGTAGCTCAAATTCCTCGTTTATATGTGGAATGGGGTATATGGATGTTGTTGAATGGGGAAATAGCGATGCGAATAAGTAATAGATCACAGATGTGCTTTAATTGGGTAAACAACATTTGAATCGGATACAAAACATCCAATTAGTCTTTTACATTGAAGAGGGAACACGGCCGGTAAAGGTGTTGTTGAATAGGATAACATAGGTACCAATATGGTTATGGGTAATATAAATACACTGAAAAAGTTTCTCGGATGTTAATAAAGCAGGAAGCACGAGGATATAACAAAATTGTTTTATACTTCGGGTAAGGAGTCTTTCCGAATAGGGTAATAGCGTGTTGAATAGGGTGAAAGTATTGCGAATAGGGTAACAAGTTTAAATATGTGCTCATCAAAGGTAAAGTATATATCAATATGGTACGAGTTACAAAGAAAAAAACCCCTAGTCATCTACATGTGAAGCCATGCGAAAGAAATAACAGGTAACAAACAGAAGATGTGAATCAGATGCAAAAACACTCAGGAAGCACAGAAAGTTAGAAGCAAATGATTGCTTCATTGGATGTGGAATATGGTTATGGGTCTTCTCGAATAGGATAACATCGACACGAATAGGATAATAGCTAACATATATGCCATTTTCTAGTTACTTTGGTCATGAAATTGTAGGGGGCACCAGGTTGGCGCTAAATTGTTTGCTACATTCGGTGTGGAATAGGATTACGAGCCTTTCGTTAAATGATAGGGTAATAACTGTATGAATGAGGTATGAGATTTAATATATGTCCATAAACGTTGAAATCCATATGAATATGATACGAATCTCATAGATAACACCAACAAATCCTCCATATAGAAAACGGAATGGTTTAGTGGATTTTGTTGAATAGAATAATGGCTATATGAATAGGGTAACGGGTAATATAGATGCCCTACTTATGTTAATTTGATGTGAATCCGTTATGAAGCATTTAGATAGATCAAAATCGTCTACTAAAACGAAAAAAGAATAGGGCAAAACGTGTTGAAAATGGTAACAGATCTGTGAATAGGGTGATGATTAACATACATAGATGGTCTTAGATTGTATGTGAACACGACAAGAAGCATGAGTATAGTACAAACATGTTTGTTGCATTTCATAGGGAACGGGTTCAGGGGTTCGAATAGGGTAAAAGCGATGTGAATAGGGTAACAGGCAAAATAGATGCTCTAATAAGGTTAATTAGATGTGAATCCGAAGCGAATAATTCACGCAGCACAAAATCGTATATTTCAATGAATTTGGCAAAGGGTCTTGTTGAAAAGGGTAACAGCGTTGTGAATAGGATACGGGTTAAACGTATGTCTAAATACAGTAAAGTGGATATGAAGAGAGTATGAGTCTCTTAGATAATACATGCTATAGCACACGGAATATGGTATTGGGTATTGTTGAATAGGATAAAAGCGGTATGGATTCGGTAACGGGTAATATAAATGCTATAATTAGGTAAATTAGATATGAATCCGTTATGAAGCATCCAGACAGATAAAAACCGTGTACTAAATTAGAAAGGGAATGCAACGAGGGTGTTGAATATTATAACAGGGTGTGAATAGGGTAATGGGTTACATAGATGACCTTATTTATCTGTTTTTGTGTGTGAACACACGAAGCATGAAGATAACACAATATTGTTTGCTGCATACATGATATAAGGAATGGGGTCAGAGGTCTATTCGAATAGGGTAATAGCGATGGGATGGGGTAACGCGCAAAAGAGATGCTATAAAAAAGTTAATTAGATGTGAATTCGGTACGAAACGGGCACGCAGATGAATAGGGTAACAGCGCTGTGAATAGAGTCTCCTAGATAACACAAGCTAGCCCACTATATGGAATACTTAATAGGGTATTGGGTATTGTTGCATAGCGGAATGAATATGGTAACGTGTAATATAGATACTCTAATAAGGTAAATTAGATGTGAATCCATTATGAAGCATCTAGATTGATAAAAATAGTATACTAAATTAAAAAGGAAGTAGCATAAAGGATGTTGAATAGGGTAACAAGGATGTGAAATGGGTAATGGGTCTTTTCGAATATAGGGCACTAACTATGTGGATATGGCAACAGGTTATGGCTATAACGGATAAGTGATATGAATAGAGTATGAGTGTTCTAAATAACTCACGCTAGGCCACCCTTAGATTTTCGTCTATCGTATATTGTGTTTTATCTACATGTGAGAAATATTGTGAGAATAGTTCAATTGTTCATCGATAATTCCAAGTTGAAATGACTTAAGCCCAATTCACACAGAACGCGTCGCGAATGTCGCGCGACTCAGTTGTGTAAATTGGGCTTTGGATTTTCCCTGAAATTTGAAGTATTTTATCTACAAATGTATATATGTGATGAATAATGTGATAATTGTATTAAACTATAAATTTGTATTAAATTAATACTGTGTAACTTATTTATCTGCTTCTCTAATTTTTTTACATTACAAGAGCTTGAATCTTTTGACATTGAAACAGTTTTCCATCAGCTAACTGATAAACTTTCAAAATTATTTCACCAAGTAAGTTAAATAGATTTGTGTGACTATTATCATAAACATGGTATTCATGTTGGCACATCTGTTTTGTTTTTCCTCAAAACTCAGCCCAGAAGTTTAGTATTGGGAGTGCTCTTCTGTTTGCCCTGTCCTTCAGAACTAATAAGAAAGACGGTGTATTACTGAGTGTGAGCAGTTATAAGGGATCACCAGCTCTTACTCTAGAGTTACACGAGGGCAAGGTAAGTCTCTTAACCTTTCTACATCTCTAAGAATGGGGACCACCAGTGGAAAACAAGAGAGATGCCTATGTCACCTTTGTAACACGTAGTGCTATCTATGTCATTGACTAACATAGTGTTTTTTTATGATGTCGTTTTTTATCTCTTTTTTTTTCCTTTTTATGTCTCGTCTTTAAAGTTGCCAGTGACATGAACGATACTTTCCTCCACCCAATCAATCAATCAATCATTTCAAGTGAATATCCATATCATGCTATTGTTAGTCAATGAGATAGATGGCACTGCCTGTTACAAGAGTGATAAGTAGCCGACACTGTGGAAAAATGCCGGACAGAAAATCTAAACCCATGGGAGAACTTCTAATATAAGTCTGTGAAGATGATTATAAATAAAAATCAATAAAGGTTCTCGTATTACAATTTTATTCAAATATTAATTAACTTAATTATGTGTAGGCTTAGGTTAGAGTATTATAAGAAGTACTGATACCCATATTGAGGCATTGCTTTAAACATTAAATGAAAATAATTTTTTCTTTGACTGTTTATTTGTCCATAGGATGTGAGTTTGTCTTGATATAAACGTAATGGTCTGATCAATTTTATATGTGTGTTTAACATAATCTGTTGTTTGTTCTTACAGTTAAAGTTCAACATGAGAAGTAGTGCTGGAGTGTTCACGACTGAGAGTCGTTACGACACAGACTTTGCACTCTGTAACCAGAGGTGGCATGTTGTCAAAGCTGAAGTGATTCAAAGTGTAATTACACTGAAAGTGGATGATGGTCCAGTGTCATACGCCTTTGACAGAGCGTCATCAAGGCGGATCAGATCAAGGCATCCTCTGTATATAGGAGGATTACCAGGTAAACAGAGACCCTATCTTTGTATCTGGACAGGTGTGAAATCCCTTAATTATCTCACCTGCTGGCTAATTAGCTGAGTTACCTTTCAGTACATACAGTACTCAGTGCCTCTTTGGTCTGTTACTGCCACGGTCGGCACTTGTAAATATTGACTGTAACATTAATTTACATCACATACTCCTCTAAGTTTTCTGTTTCTAAGCTTTATAAACATCCTGGTTGTGTTTTCTTCATGACTAAACGATTACCAGTACTATGTGTATCCTGATACATCATCAGAACACATGACAAGACATCAAGCGACATACATGTAAGAGAGGTTACTGTGTTATGACCCGATTTCATATGCTTGATTTTCATTGGGACATACAGCCGCCGTTTCCCAATCAGCAACGCTGAGTCAATTGTATTTGTTTTGATATTTCTTTTCAAAATGAGCCTGTTCCGGCCTTCCGGCACATACAAGAACATCTCTTTGACTCCAATAAATAATGTTACGACTGTATTTGGATGTTTTTAAGACAGTCAAAAGAAAATGTGCTCTTGATCTTGTTGAGAAGTTGAAATTGAGCACAGCTTTCCGACATAATTTTTTAACTCGAGCTGTATAGAATTAGATGAACGTTGGTCTAGATGATCTGCCCTTAGTTGACCCAGATAACACATTCAGTGTGCCAAGTGTCTAATGTGCCAAGGTTAATAAATAGTTAAATTAAAAACCAATCAAACTATTGAACCGTGACCCGATTTTTTGTCATTTTCTCCTCCACAGATTACGCCCGTCCACAAGGTGCCTCCTTCAGTCAAGCAAACTTTGAAGGCTGTATGAAGAATGTGTTTATCAATGGAATCCCCATAGACTGGTTTAATCTCTTCCATTCAGTGGAAATCAACAAAGTCTCATGTCCATTATTATGATAGTGCTAGTAGTACTGCATAGAGGAGTCAAAGTTCACAAATTCTTCACAAATATATCCTAAGTACATCAAAAAGCTGACCACATCAGTGAACAATGACACATTACTACATGTTGAATTTATAAGGGTTGAAAATATATCATTACACAGTTTTGCAATGACGGATAAGTTGGACCCTGAAGCCTGTTTTACGACACGTCCGCAAATTCACAGGTGACACAATTTTATAATGTCAGACGTTTTTCCTCTGTGATGTCAATAAAACGATTCCTATTCGAATGCGTTTCACGTCACGAAACCAGCTTTAGGGCCCAACTTATTTCCGTTGCCAACATTAAGGATTCTCCCATTGTTATTGGTGGCTTGCAGGGGAAGAAAAAAAGCAAGTAAGTCTTGAGTAGACAGCAGTTCTAAAACATGGTTATCTGGGTGTGTGGATAGCTTTCATAATCGCATTAGAACCATGAAAATTAGGACTTTTCATGCCATATTGTTCCTGTCTCTATAACATTGACTATTATTCAATAAATATTTACCAATATCATTTCACAAAAATGTTTTGTTCCTTAATTATTGAAAGAGACAGACTGTATTTGTGGCAATTATCATGAATATTTATTAAATAATAGTCAATGTTATAGAGACAGAAACAATATGGCATAAAAAGTCCACCATACTTGAGATACCAAATTGGCTCTAACAGGATTTTGAAAGCTATTCACACACTCAGAACACCATGTTTCATAACTGCTCTTTACAGCGTATCTACTCGGACTCGGCATTTGATTTTTTTTTTTGTTTTCTTCCCCTTCAAGCCATTAAACTGGAATGCCATTATATGAGGGAATAATGGCATACAGCATCAAACAAAAAAACAAAGATGCTCTTAATTCTTATCAGAAATTTTTGACGCGTGTGGGTGAATTTTGTTTCCAGTTATAGATTAACAATTTAGATAAACCCAGATGTAGTAAAGTCAACTTCCGGTTAGTTGCTCATGTAAGACAACATCAAACCTGAAACCCCCCTTATTCACAATAGCTCTACTGGGGTTGAGGCCATGTCTACTGTGGTTTGTGAATTTTGGGGGGTTTCAAATGGACATCATCTTACATGAGGAACTACCCCAACTTCCACACTGATGCCTGTGATGCCTACATCAAAGGGAAATGTAGCAATTTTGTTGTAATAATGAGACCATCAAAACCTGAACATTATCATCATGTAACAATGTAATGTTTGCTGGGTGATCTTACATCAAAGACCTCATCACATTGCTCCTTTCAATCATCTATTTTAACTGTAAAATAAATAGTTAGTTGAGTATATATGTGGACATATACAGAGTTAATCAAAGCCAGTGGTGTAGCTAAGGTGTATATCCAGCAAAACACCAATGGAAATGGGTGAGCCGGACCAAATGTGCTAGAGATTTATAGACTAGGTCCAGTTTAACAAAAAGGAACTTCTGACGACAAACTTGCGGATAACTTAAGTACTGTATTATATTTCCTATAATTTGGGGTGCTCATGAGAAATTTCTTGTTAACCATGCTAGCGTGAATTTGCTTGTCAAGCATAAATTAGCATGAAAACAAGGCTCATTCTGAATATTACTTTCTTCAATGATTGCTTTGTAAAAAATCTATAAAACTAAGCTCTAACAGGAGCGTGTTGGCAAATTTGCATTTTATGCAAAAACAACACTAAATTTGAGTTCATAGTTTTTCCAATTGTCCAAGAAAAAGGTTCAATAAGTCCAAATAAGGACTAATTGATTTCATTGAAGCCCTGTGGTCAGAATGATGTTTTCTAAAAAACACACTATTTTAGCCTCTTTTTTTATGTGAAAATCATAATCGGGGGCCATATCGTTATTCATACCTGTCTAAACTATAATATCTGTTTGGTGTACTTAAATTGATACTTTCACAGATATATAATTTGTGCTCCGGAATCTGAGAGCATGGAGAGCAAAAACTGCTGAAGTCTCCATTCATGTAATTATGTGAATTAGTAGGCCTTAAACACACAATCAAGTCTGATAAACAAGAAAGTCATAATCAGCCATCCAAAATTGTGTGGAATAACCAGTTTACCAACTGTCTGCGAGGAAGAACTTTTTCTAGTTGGGCCTAGTCTATTATAAAAATATAAACACTGACATTTCATTACATTCAATCGTAAAAAAAATGAGGTGACTTTTTAATGGCAGGTGTGTCGTTTTTGTGTGTTTTTTTCTTTGATAGTTTAAAAATTGTTTTCTATCACAGCAACAGGAAACAGATACCAGAAAAGTAATACCGGTATTCTAATCAAAACCTGACTGACCAACCCCACTGGCTGAATCTTCATTACCCAAAACAAACATATGTTTAATATTGGCCTAAGGGATGAGACACATTGGGACTTTGGTACTTCCTTTGCTCGCCACTGGTCCAATCTTTACATTTTAATTTCACATACATGTATATTATACATTATAAAAAGAAAATGAAAAAAAAAAAACACAAATTGAAATCCATTCAACCCAAAGTGTCAAAATCATCATTTTAAACTGCCTTGTATTGATCATTGCCATAATTTTATTTTTCCAACTTTGTTTTGAAACCTAATATTGCACCTATCTATATCATTTTGGTGAACCTTTAATGTCCTGAAATTCAAACTAAACATGTTGTTATTTTCCCGGACAGCTTATAATGCATGTGGATAAAACGATCAGCAAATTTAATAATGTAATTGCATGTTATTTGCCTTTTATTTAATGTACAGGCTGGAACATGATATATACAGTAGGTATATATTTTATAAAGGTAGAGAAAGAAATTTGTATATGGTCCCACCGGGGATGAGAGCCAGGAACTTTGGTTCACAGGACCAGTTAACACTCTACTGACTGAGCTAAAGAAGCGGTCGATTGAGAGACCCAAAAGTTCACCCAAGCAAAGGCTGACAATCTATCTCTACATATTAAAGATCCCAACACAGAGACACTGATATATATATGTTTTTTTCATTACTTTGTCAAATAAACTTTTCAAGATAAAGCTGATTTACCAAAAAAGCACAAATGCACAATGTAATATTTACAAATCTGCAGTACAGCTTACTTCTAACTATACATCATACACGGATTATGATAGGACCATGGCAGGATCTCGATCCATCCCTCCTGCCATCATCCTAACAACATCCTGCCAAGGTCCACAAAGGATGGCAGGGGTCCTGTCAATATTCATGATGAAGTGTAGTTGCTTGTACAAGATGCCTTTCATCATACATGGAACATCCGCGGAGGGTCCTGTCCGCATCCTGCCAACATCCGCGGAGGATAGCAGGAGGGTCCCGCTAACATGCTTGTGTGATGTATAGTTAGAAGTTGGTTGTACCGTAATATGCTGCTACTTAACCACAATAGTTTTAACATATTGTTAAGTTAGTGCTGTTATTTATAGAGCTCAGGTAATTTATGTGCCAACTTAACTGTATTCTATTTATCTGTAGTCTGTGTGTTCAAAGGTCAAAGGAACCCCCTAACATGTACATGTAATTGCACAAATGTATTGTTATGTTCCTTGAAACCTGGTGCTAACATTTTCTCATTGATAGCTAAAACTTATTTATATTTTATATTTTTATATACCTCTGAAAGCCCTTTTAAGTTTCATATTTTTTATACTCACAATATATAAATGCATTTACCTACTTTACTTTGCCATGTTTTGATACAACTGTACTTGTAGTGCTAGATCTATGAACTCAAATAGATTTTATAAATATATAATAACCTATTGAACATTTTACTGTATTGTTGTTTATGTTTTTTTCGTATGACTTAGGTCTTTAAAAGATAATAGATTGTTTCCCAAATTCCCATGGACCTTTTCTGATAAATTGTAGTTGGCTAGGCATTTTTCTATTTGTTTTTTCTGTTAAAATGCATGTTATATTGGTTTATAATAGGTGTAGGTGAATTTTTTTCCCCTGATAGTTTGTCTTTAGCACTTGATGCATAACAAAGCTAGGTATTCAGCCTTTTCGTAACAAAATTTTGTATGAGTTGTGTCCCTTTTGGGCAGGTGACACCCCAAATTCAAAGATAATCAGATTTATTGGGTTTTTATTTAATATAAAAAATTCTTCTTAGTCTGAAAAAGAATTGTGATGACTAAAAATACCAAAAACTATCATTCTGCAATTGTGGTCCATGGGAAACATTTATCTCATGATGGTGGAAGTTTGGAAGATGAAAAATAAAGGTTATTGGTCACCTAAAATGGGAACTGTTATTCAAATGATTTATATGTTGTTTGGATATTTTCCTTACCATTATGTAGGATTCTAGACAGGTCTTTATCATTTAAGAACATCATTTAAGAACAAGTAAGTATTTTAATTTATATGTTTAAAATTGTTTCCCAATTTAAAATCAAAGTGATTATTCTTTTTAAATTTCATGTTTTGTGGAAAATAGTTTGTGCAATGTGTGTTCATTTGTTTTTTTGTTTTTGTTTACTTTTTTTTCTTTGAAATGTCAAAAGTCAATGTGCCTATAATGCCAATGGTATTGCACATATTTTAAATAAGTTAGTTTGTGTCATTTCTGATTCTGGTTGAAATATTTATAAATTTGTCATTTTACTACCGGTAGCTCTTTATTATATGCTTTCTAAAATAAAATCTATTAAGCATGGACAGCCCCTTCGAGGTCAAAATTTGTCATTTCTATTTTTAATCGTTAATAAGAACATTCTCCCTTTTGTCCTGCATTTAGTGAAAACCTTAAATAAAAATTCCAGTTAGAAGTCATTTAATTTTAAGTTTGAAAATGTTG